>JASDQU010096884.1:1090-15564 GCA_032191745.1 Picea mariana | reverse complement strand
GTCCTTTCATTAATAATAGTTATTATTTATTAATTAATTATTATGTTATGAATATCTATTTATGTATATTTATGTTCATAACAAATGAATAGCCAAATTTAGAAGCCTAAGGCCCGCTTGAGCTCTACCCCCTCTAATGGTAATTTCCCCTTGTCTTGATGCACTGAATGCATATATATAGAAGGACTTTATCCCAGTAAGAAATGAAAGAAAGAATGAATGCTTGAAACCTGTAAAGGGGACTTGCAAATACAATAATGAATATCAAAAGGCAAGTAAAGGGGTTTGGAATACAAAAAGTACCTAGGAAAGGGTATCTTAGGCAACAAGTGCTCCCTCTACAAAGTTGCTCATGGAAATGGACCCTATACGGTATCCTGCATGTTAATGATCCCGTTGCCATGAAGTAATCCCACCATGTTTCACTATCACACTTACTTCTAGATGGATTTTGTGGGAAATATCCCCCTACCTGGGTATTAACACATCTAATAGGGTCTTTCGATGGTCCTCGAATCCTAAACTTGCCAAATTGTATAAAGTCTTGAGCTAATGTGAAGTTTGAAGGGGATACCCAATGAGAGTTGTTCATTTGACTTTTGTATTAATAGATGGCTTACTTTGTATGATTCTAAGGACTATTTCCCCTCGTGATTGTTGGTTTTACTTGATTTTATGGTTTTGACTGATTTGGGTGCACTTGACATGGTTTTTGGAGGACGTTTCTGTGTTTTCACCTAGGACGTTGTGCACTTATGCAGGACATAGCATGTGTGATGCAAAGCATTGGGCCATTTGATCACTTGGCTCCCTTCGAGACAGGCTCTCACACCTCTTGAACCTTGGACGATGGACATATAAGCCTTTACTTTGCAGATACAATCACACTAGCACACAGATGGGCAAGGCGGCCACACCTTGGGCATTGTACCTCAGAGGTTATTAGGCATTGGATGGAGGGCGGTGCACTAGCACATGATTGGATACCATACAAAGACGAGATGCACCTTCATCCCACCTTGGATGCTGATCTTTTCACCTTGGACGTTGAGCACATGGATGATGATGTCATGACACCCTCATGGATTGGGGCTTGCTTGCCATTGGGGTACGACTTTGATGACGAGGCATGACCTTTGACGAGGAGAGGCCACCTTCCACCAGGACGTTTCTGTGTTTTCACCTAGGACGTTGTGCACTTATGCAGGACGTGTTTTCACCTAGGACGTTGTGCACTTATGCAGGACATAGCATGTGTGATGCAAAGCATTGGGCCATTTGATCACTTGGCTCCCTTCGAGACAGGCTCTCACACCTCTTGAACCTTGGACGATGGACATATAAGCCTTTACTTTGCAGATACAATCACACTAGCACACAGATGGGCAAGGCGGCCACACCTTGGGCATTGTACCTCAGAGGTTATTAGGCATTGGATGGAGGGCGGTGCACTAGCACATGATTGGATACCATACAAAGACGAGATGCACCTTCATCCCACCTTGGATGCTGATCTTTTCACCTTGGACGTTGAGCACATGGATGATGATGTCATGACACCCTCATGGATTGGGGCTTGCTTGCCATTGGGGTACGACTTTGATGACGAGGCATGACCTTTGACGAGGAGAGGCCACCTTCCACCAGGACGTTTCTGTGTTTTCACCTAGGACGTTGTGCACTTATGCAGGACGTGTTTTCACCTAGGACGTTGTGCACTTATGCAGGACATAGCATGTGTGATGCAAAGCATTGGGCCATTTGATCACKTGGCTCCYTTSGAGRCAGGCTCYYACACCTCTTGAACCTTGGASSATGGACATATAAGCCTTTACTTTGCAGATACAATCACACTAGCACACAKRTGGGCAAGGCGGCCACACCTTGGGCATTGKACCTCAGRGKYTATTAGGCATTGGATGKTAGGGCGGTGCACTAGCACATGATTGGATACCATACAAAGACGAGATGCACCTTCATCCCACCTTGGATGCTGATCTTTTCACCTTGGACGTTGAGCACATGGATGATGATGTCATGACACCCTCATGGATTGGGGCTTGCTTGCCATTGGGGTACGACTTTGATGACGAGGCATGACCTTTGACGAGGAGAGGCCACCTTCCACCACACTTGGCACCTTGATGATGAACGTGGCCTTTGGAGGCCTCCTACACCTTCTTGGAGCATGACGTCACCCACACATGTGGTTTTGGAGGGTCTATTTTGATGTTATAGTGTGATTATCTATTGTTAGAGGCTACTTGAGGGGTCGACCCTACTTGTATCATGGATTTATTGTTGTTTTAGATGTTATGTGGACATATGTGCTTTGTTACCTCATATATATAGAGGGAGCGCTCCATTTTGTAAATCGTAAGTCACTCTTGTGTGAGATCACTATTACTTACTTCTCTCTTCTCTTCTTTTGCTAAGGATAATTAGTGCGCACTTTTGGAGTAAAGATCTTGTGGATGCTTTGTCTTATTGTTGGTTGATGATCTTGAGCTAGGGTTTCCTCTTGCATTTCAACATGGTGGAGTAAGTCTTCTTTATCAAGTATTAAATGTTTATGGTATATTGTGGTGAACGTTATGTTGTAATTTGTTGCATGTTACCTTGTTCTTGTTGAAACCCTAGGAGGGATCACAAGTCTTTGTCCCCCTCCTTATTTCATTCATCTAAGTTTGTTGAAGCATTTAAAGACCTATTCTAGGGATTATAAGTCTTTGTCCCCCTAGGATAAAATCTGTTGGCCCTCGACCAAGTTTGAGGAAACACTTGGTCATATTTGACCGTTTTTGGAACTTCGACATCTTGTCAAAGATGAAGCGCACCGCGAAGCGAAGATCGTGGAAGCTAGACCCCTTTCTTGGGTTCTTTTTGGGTTTTTAGGGATAATGTAATGGGTATGGGATGTCGGCCCATGGGTTTACCCATGTTTAGGCCTATTTTATAAAGTATAAATAAGTAGCTAGGCAATGTAAGAGAGGAGATAAGCTAAGTGCTAGTAAAGGCTTTGTGTATACTGTGTGACCGACTTACAGAGCTGAGTGCAAGTGCTGTAAGTGCTGAGTGCACGGATTGTAAGAAGGCTCTGTGCTAGATCTACTTGGGGAAGGAGGATCTGGCGAGGTGCACGTAGATCTCCTGCCCTATGCGGAGTACAAGTTTGAGCTCTGTGCTGTAATCAGATTGACCAAAGCTAATAAAGAAGAAGAAGACTTTGTGGACGTAGCCCTAGGGTGGGGGTGAACCATGGTAAACCTGTGTTGTGCTCGGTGCCTCGACCTAATGTGTTTGTCTCTTCGGATGTGTTGTGCTTTGATATGATTATGCTATGTGCTTTGCTGATATACTTAGATAGATCTACTTTGCTTTGTGCTTCTTAGATGTATGGATGTAGATCTGACATATATGAAAGTGCTGAGTGCTAGACCTATTTTGCTGTTGCTAAGTGCTAACTTAACCTAGATCTAAGTGAATGCTGCGGCGCTCTGTGCCATCTGCGGAGTGCCATGAGGGTTAAATCCTTATGAATGATCTATGCTAAAGTATTTGCTAGGTGTTAGAGTCACAGATCTGTGTCCCAGCTAAGGTTGCAGACACCTGAGTCTTGCAACCACCCCTGCCTCTACCTTGGGTGAGACTTCATCTGCTTCACAGGTGTTGCCGAAAGGGCCGGTAGTTAGGGTTTTGTTGGTGCGTTGTTGAAGCGTTGAACCCTGGGTTTGCCCCTGTGCCAACAAAATCTTTAGCTAGTTTCAAGACCTAGGGCTAGGGTACTTTAGGGTTTGAACCTAGTTCATTTGGATCTTGAGTTAGACATCCTGGAAGAAAAGAAAATGACACCTAGGGTTTATAAGTCTTTAGACCCTAGGGTTTGTTCTCTTGAAGATTGGTCCTAAGCATATGAGTCTATAGTCTTAGGGTTCCTAACCCTCACTCTTCTTGGCCATCTAAGTCTAAATTTGAAGTGTAGCTTGACTCCATTGCCCAAGAGAAGGAAAACAACACTAGTCTTCTTGCTATAAGTATGTGCCAACTCCAATAAACTCAGTCTCTTTCAAAAGATAACTTGTTGGGTGAATGCTTAATCACTTTCTTGTGCCCAATATTGCCAAACGACTTGCAAATTCATCCTATAACTTGCTGCTGTTATAAAAGACAGTTACAACCATTAGGGCTAGTTCAAATTGCTGACAGCTTACTTAATATTATGGTTCAATAAGGCTAAATTCATTGTTAAACACTAGGATCTTATTCCACTCATTAAGAGTTGTGTTTTAAGATTTTATTGGCAATTTTTGAGGGCTGATTTCTTGCTGCTGTTACAAATATACTTTGGTGATATAAACTGTTAGTTATTGCAAGATTAATTACAACAACCCTCCATTAATAGCTTGTGTTTGGGGCCTCATATTTCACTTCTTAGATTTGGTTTTGGTTATTTTATGCATTGGAACACTTCTCTTACACATGTACAACCAATTACCTCGCCGAAACTCTTCCCAACCTACCCCATTTCCCTAGTCCTAGCCTATCTTTTCAAGTGACCAAGATAAGGGGCCGTAGACTTGCTTCTAGCTTGTTATAGGATCCTTTGAGGTCATAAGGGAGCCTCCATTGTGTTGGATGTCCATCCATCACTAAAACGAGGGAAGTACTTGTCTAGGTGACAATGCCAACTACTTCCAATTGTTTCATGAGTATGGCATCTGGTGAAGGGCTTTGCACAAGTGCCAAATCCCGTGACAACATTTTGGCGCTGTTGTCGTGGAAGATTGAGTCATTCTTCCCATGGCACTTTCTTGGTAAGCTTTCCCCAAAGCTTTACTCCTATAACTTACCTGGTGACTCCATTGAGGAAGAACTTTCTTCCTTTCCCACACTTTGATGAGTCTTGTCTAGCAAGTTCATTTGATGACTCCATTGGTATACTTTAAAGGTGTCATTTTATTTTAAAGGTTTTGTATATTCTCAAGTGATGGAATCATGGCACCCTGGGATTTTCCTAAAAGGTATCCTTCTATTGATTTTGAAAACATTCGTGGATACCCAAATGAGTTTAATATAAAATGGTCGGAAAATTATCCAAAATATGAAGGTGATCGATCTTTTGCCGTTACTCATGTTGTAAAGTTCTTGAAAAAACATATGGGAAGTAGAGGTGATACGTGAAGAAATACTAATAAAATTAATTATATGTTCCCTGCTGGTAAAATTACCATATTGGTTCAAGGATTGTTGCAAACCAAAGAACATATCTTCTCTCACAGATCTCATCAACACAATTCTTGAGCATGAGTCCAAGGTTTCATACATATGAAGACACTCTTTGAGAGCTTACGACTACCCTTAAAGAAGAAGGATTCTTCTCTGACCTTATTGAGGAAGACCTTAAGGATGCACATCATGCTGAAGACCAAGGCCATGAAGAAGACCCCGTTGAGGATACTCATCCACATGGAGCTAAGACATTGTTATTTTGTCCACCAGTTGATGAAGATGGTGTCCATTCCTAACACGAAGACAAGAGTACGATAAGTTATACTCCTTCCCAAGTTTTTGATTTTGCATCCTTTCATGACTTGGAAAGTAAAGAGATTTTGGAGAAATCCGTGGACGTAACAAATTTTCCATCCAATGAAGAGCATGATGATTGTATTAATGATTTTATACATATTGGGAGATGTAGATGGGATAATAATTGCTTTCATTTTGATCGAGATCCTATTTATGACGGCAATGATGGCTTTAGAATCAAGAATGCACATTTGTTGCCTTTAGAACATACATCTATGAGCATTATTGATTCCGATTCTTGGCAATATAAAGATGATATGTTCACAGATTTGTTTCAACCATCTAGGAGTGAACCATCCCAACATGAGGACTTCTAGCCATTTCCTAGGTGTGATACGTACTCCTTTGAGCAATTGGATTTGTTCTACGAGAAAGATTTTCAACCACCTTTTTGCTCAAGCACTGCTGAACATTATTATGAAGCTATGATTTGCCTGGGACAAGGATTTTATGGCATAGGCTCCCATCCTTTTTTTTCTCATCTTGCTATATCATTGGAGATACGACTAGAAATTATGTTTTTGATGCTAACTTATCTATGAAGCAAAGTTGTCTTCAACCTATGGTTTGTTGCAAGCACTTCCAACTGCATATAGAAGATCAACAAGACTTAAGTTGGGAGCAACATTTTTTCTTGAGATCTAAATCCATGTCCCATTTTTCATCCATTTTCTCCTTGGGTAATCATCATGCATTCTTTAGATTTCTTATGATTCCGTCCCAAACCTTAGGAAGTGATGTGTTACCACACAAACCAACACCTTTTACTCAAAGTCCCAAAGATGAGTGCTAGCCTTGTGAAACTAGGAGGTTGGCCATTGTCACCTCACCAACTCTCCTTTGCACTTTGTGCTAGGGTAAATAAAATCCTAACCAAAAGGGGTGTAATGTCCCCCACCTCTTGATGAAGAGGTTTGGAGAGACTCAGTAGTCTAGTTATCCCCACTAGACTATAGTCTCATGGAACATGGGGAAAAGTCAGCTAAACTCAATGTTATAATTTGAAGTTGACTTGAAAAGGTTAAAAGTAACTCACTGGAAGATTAGAATGCTTGAGGTTGAGTTAGGAGTTGAACCTAAGGGTTAACTTAACTCAACAGAGGAATAGAAGGAAGTATACAGGAAAGCCTAGGGTGCACCTCTCACTGATCTTGGATTATTATGCATTTTGCTATTGGGCTCCTGAGCACACAATTTTGAGGGTTTTGAGAATACAAACCCTAGAGAACAACTCGATGGTGAAAGATTCCACCCATCTTGTTCCAAGCTTGGTCTCGGGGATGCAATACTCCATCCACACCATTCTACAGTATTCACAGGTACCATCACTCATCCAGGAGAGCAGCAGGCCGTACCCTTGAGGGTTTCCAGCAAGGGGGCACATCATTCTTTGGAGGAGGAAGGTTCGATCCAAAGGTCTGAGAGGGATTTTGGAGATTTGAGCACTTGGGTTTTCTTTGCAGGCCCCTGATCTTTCATTATAGTGCTTTGGGGGAGAGTTATTCCTTCCAGTTGATTTATTAGAGTAGTGGCATGATTTGGAGAGAAGGGGGGAGTTATTGAGATTCAAATCTACTCAGTTTGGAGGGGTTAGATTTCAAATTTGACTTTGAGACTTCACCTAGTGACTTGCAGTGTCCCAATCTATCTTCCTAGGAAGTTTCAGGGTGTTTGGAGAGCTTATTCATCAGGGCCGAATTATTGGACATTGACAGGCTTCAGGAGGGCGTAACTTCACTTGAGGATTCAACAGTTGGAGGAGTATTTCTTAGCATTTCGGCTTGAGACTTCAGGGGAGGGGTTCTATCACCCCGATCTATCATTCTGCCGAGTTTGGAGTCATTTGGAGACTTCCTTCCGCTGGGCTGAAATATTGGGTCTTCTTAGCTTTGCAGGAGGATGTGCCATCAACCAGGGGGGTTTGGACTTGACCCTGGTCCCTATATATCGATCTTCATTTTGTATTCAGCCTTCGAAGGCTTGTATCTTCTTGTCGGGAGCATTTTGTAGCAGCTCATATCTTATCTACTGGAGCTATCTGATGTTATTCTAGATCTGCATCCTCATTGTATCAGGTTCTTGCTTATTATATCAATAAAGGTCAGATCTATGCTGTTTGGTTCCATATCTGTGGAATGGTCATATCTTGTATTTCCATTGATTATATCTTCAGATCTATACTTGATAACTGAATATAAACCCTAAGGCCGAACTTAAGAAGTCAACCTGCAAGTAAGCACACAAACATAAGATAATCAGTGATCAATTAGTGTTCCAAGTGAAAAAATTGGCTTGGGAACATTACAGTGCTATCAGAGCTTTGATCCTCCCATCCTGTGAGGATTAGCGCATGCAGAAGTTCAGTGGTATCTATATGGGTAGACGTAGGAAGTAGGCAGGCGAACCAGAGGCAGGCATGGAAGGTTCAGGGGAGGACAGTGAGCCACAAGTCTTAGCAAACTTTGCTCAGGAACTACATCAGTCTATACTTCAGACGAAGATTGCATTGGTCACCCACTTAGAGGAAAACTAAGAGATTGTGCGCAGGGGTCAGAGTGAGTTGAGGGAGACCTTAGAGAAGGTAAGTGCCAACCAAGATAAGATCTCACAGGTACTATTACATTTGACTCATGGAGGAAAGGGGCCTGAAATGTATACCAACAGAGAGGCTAGTGGATCTCATGGAGGGTATAGACATCAGCAGGAGCACATTCCCCACTATCACACTGAGGGACAGAGTCATGGAGGAGGTGCACCACAGGGACAAACACACAACAGGACCACCCATTGACCCTATCTTCCTTCGTTCTTGGATGAGCAGCCACAGCCAAGCTAGCAAGGCGAATTTGATGACAACTTTGAGTAGTATGTCAGGGAATATAACTCACTCAACATACCAGTCCAAAGACAAATCATCTTGGATCAGTATTGTGGACTTAAATTCAGAGGGAAAACTCAGAGGCTGTACCACATGAACAACTATGAGTTAGAGCGCAGGGCTGGAAAGATGGAAATCCATTATTTTGATGGTTCGACTAAGATGATTGCACAAGCGTGGGTGCAAAAACTTGATACTTACCTACAACTTAACTCCATGAGGGAGATGGACGCCACCAAGTTTGCCACCATGTACTTGGAGGGCAAAGCTCATGACTGGTGGTACCATGGGTTGACTACACTTGGCCACAATCAGATAGTGGCTTACACAGGGTTTACACAGAGGCTTATTGACAGGTTTGACCAGAGGGATCCAGAGCTACATTTCAGGGAACTCACCCAACTCAGACACGTAGGATCAACAAATATATATATTGAGGAGTTTCAGAGGTTAGCAGTCATGGTGCAGGATGTATCTCAGTCAAGGCTCATGATGCTTTTCACAGAAGGGTTGATGGAACCCTTAAAGGGTTGGGTCAAGGCTTTCAAGCCTACCAACTTACAGGATGCCATATGGAGGACTAGAGACCTAGGCCCAACAACGAAATCTAAATTTCTCCCTAGACCACCTCTAAATACCGGAGGAAGAGACCAAAGACCTCCCATGAATCAAGGAGGAAGAGACCCAAGGGGGTTTGACAAGGGAAGAGGTAGGATGGATGCGAACACAAGGAGGGAACTAAGGAGAAAGCAACTATGCTATACATGCAAGGAGCCTTGGGATCCATCCCACAAGTGTATGGGCCGTGGCAAGGCTCATTACATTGAGGTAACATCTGACAATGAGGAGGATGAGGATTTCGTCCACATCCAGAACATAGAAGCAGACACCACCAAAACTGCAGAAGAGGAAGGTCCAGGTCACAACATGACAACAAAAGAGAAGGCTACGCTAGCATCCCTCAATGGGGTACCCAAGTACAACACCTTCAGGATGAGAGGGGTACTACAGGGACATAAGGTTTCGGTTCTCATTGATGGGGGTGCTTCACACAACTTTATTGACTCAACACTACTACAGAGGAGGCACATACCCACAGTTGAATTTAAAGGATTCAAGGTGGAGGTAGCAGGAGGAAGCACCATGCCATGTAACAGGTATATTCCAGGGATGAAGCTTACACTGGGTAGACATGACTTAGCACGAGACTTCTATGTGATGGACCTCCCTGATACAAACATCATCCTTGGAGTTCAGTGGCTTAGTATGTTGGGACCAATCACCACCAACTACAAGACTATGGAGATGCCTTTCGCAGAGGAGAGTGGGAGAAAGGTAGTTCTCAGGGGCATGTCAGGAAACACAGCTAGGGTGGTCACATCAAAACACATGGAGGCCAATTTCAGAAGAGAGGACATTGTATATGCTGTTGAGTGTAGGATTTTAGTACGTGTGGACAAGGAAGGGAAGGCTCAGTATGCACCAGAGATTCAGAGGATCATCGACAAACATAGCAAGGTGTTTGGACCCATTCCACCCGGAGTACCACCGGATAGGGGTTTGAGCATATCATAGAGCTGGAAGAGGGGGCGAAACCAGTCATCACCACTTCCTACAGACACCCAAAGAAGTACAAGGACGAGATAGAGAAGGCCATCAAAGAACTGTTAGACATGGGTCACATTAGACCAAGTTCCAGTCCTTTTGCATTTTCAGTGGTACTAGTCAAGAAGAAGGATAGAACCATGCGCATGTGCATTGATTTCAGGGCATTAAACAAGAAGACTATTAAAAACAGGTATCCCATTCCAAGGATTGATGAGCTATTGGACGAGCTCCATGGGGCTGTTTACTTCACCAAGATTGACTTGCGCTCTGGCTATCATTAGATCAAAATGAGGGAGAAGGACATCCCCAAAACTGCCTTCAGGTGTCATTACGGCCACTATGAATTCCTAGTGGTGCCATTTGGATTGACCAATGTGCTAGCCACATTTCAGTCATGCATGAATCACGTTTTCAACAAACAGTTGAGGAAGCACCTTCTTGTGTTTTTTGATGACTTGTTGATCTATAACAAGACTTGGGAGGAACATCTTCAACATAAGGAACATATTTTAACCATCATGGAGGACCAATCCTTGTATGCCAAGGAATCCAAATGTGAATTTGGAATGACAGAGGTCCTCTACTTGGGGCACATCATTGGAGTGAAGGGGGTACAAGTACACGAAGAGAAGATCCAAGAGATACTTGACTGGCCCACACCTAAGACTCTTATAGAATTGAGGGGGTTTCTTGGCATTTGCAGTTATTACAGGAGGTTCGTCAAGGGGTTCTCACAGCTTTGTGCACCCTTGACCGATTTGACCAAAAAAGGGGCTTTCAAATGGAATGCAAAGGTACAGTCTACATTTGACAAAATGAAAAAGGTAACGAGCACATGCCCAGTTTTAGCTTTACTAGATTTCGGCCAACCCTTCATACAGGAGTGTGATGCCTCCGGAGAGGGCATTAGGGCCATACTTATGCAGAATAGGCATCCCCTTGCCTATGAGAGACGAAATTTGAGGGGCCTTGAGCTTCTTTACACTATCTAGGATAAAGAAATGCTGGCCATCATGCATGCCTTGGCCAAATTCAGGCAATACTTGGTAGGAGCAAGATTTGTAGTGAGGTCAAATCACAACAGCCTTAAGTACTTCTTGGAACAGAAGGACTTGAATGAGAGGCAACATAAGTGGGTTAGCAAGATACATGCCTATGATTTTGACATTGAATTTGTCAAGGGGAAGAATAATGTAGTGACATATGCATTATCTAGAAGGCCATCAATTTATGCTATGATCGATATTTCAGTTGACTGGGAGGCCCACCTCCTAGTGGAATACTCCAAAAACTAGTTCGCTTGTCAGTTGATGGATGGACAATTACAGGATGACAACTTCAGAGTCATAAATGACATCATCTATTACAAGGGCCGAATTTTCTTGGTCCCTGAGTCAGCCTTCAAGGCCAAGGTACTACATGCATGTCATGATTCACTGGTGGCAGGGCACCAAGGAATTGTCAAAACATACAGGCAGGTAAGGGAAAGGTTTTCATGGAAAGGTCTGAAAGAAGATGTGATGAGCCACATCAAGGAGTGTACTACTTGCCAGGAAAACAAGGATGAGCACACACATCCAACAAGACTGCTACAACCTCTACCCATCCCAGAGTACAAATGGAAAAGCATCTCCGTGGACTTCATCATACGATTGCCAAGGGCACAGGGGAAAGACTGTATTTTCGTAGTGGTGGACAGGTTAACTAAATTTGCACACTTCTTCTCCATTGCCACAGNTTAGACTACATGGGTTGCCCAAGACCATTGTTAGTGACAGGGATAGCCGATTTATGAGCACCTTTTGGTAGGAGTTATTCAGATTGGTTGGTATGGCTTTGACCCCTAGCACCAGTTACTGCCCTTAGACTGATGGGAAACCGAAATAGTCAACAAGTGGGTGGAAGGCTACCTTAGAAATTATGTAGCAAGACAACATAATGCATGGGTTAGGTGGCTACACCTGGGGGAATACTGTTACAACACCACTCATCATATGTCCATTGGTATGACTCCATTCAGGGTCCTGTACAATTATGACCCTCTCTCCTTTGTAGAGATTGCCTTCGGTGATAGCAGAGCTCTTATGGTGCAGGATTGGGTGCAACAGAGTCAGGACATACTCAGGGAATTGAAAGATCATCTGCAAAGGGCACAGAATCAACAAAAGGTCCAGGCAGACAAACATAGGGTAGAGCGTACATTTGAGGTTGGTGACTTGATCTACTTAAGGCTCCAATCGTACCGACATGCTTCTATCAAAAGAAGCAGAGCAAAAAAGCTCCAACCTCGATTTTTTGGACCCTACAGGATCAATAGGAAGGTAGGGGCCGTGGCTTATGAACTTGAGCTTCCACAGGGCAACAAGATACACAACGTCTTCCATGTGTCATGCTTGAAGAGGGCTATTGGCCAACACATCACCCCACTTGAGGTACTGCCACCCTTAGATGAAGAGGGGCAATTGGTACTAATGTCGGAGGAAATATTGGAGGTTCGGGAGAAGAAACTCCGGAGGAGGAACATCAAAGAATACTTAGTGAAATGGAAGGACTTGCCCATTGAGGATGCTACGTGGGAGAGTGAACAGGTGATACAGGAGACAGGTTCAGAATTGCTTGTGGACAAGCAATTTGTAGCAGGGGAGACTGTAATGTCCCCCACCTCTTGATGAAGAGGTTTGGAGAGACTCAATAGTCTAGTCATCCCCATTAGACTATAATCTCATGCAACATGGCGAAAAGTCAGCTAAACTCAATGTTATAATTTGAAGTTGACTTTAAAAGGTAAAAAGTAACTCACTTGAAGATTAGAACGCTTGAGGTTGAGTTAGGAGTTGAACCTAAGGGTTAACTTAACTCAACAAAGGAATAGAAGGAGGTATAAAGGAAAGCCTAGGGCGCACCTCTCACTGATCTTGGATTATTATGCATTTTGCTATTGGGCTCTTGAGCACACAGTTTTGAGGGTTTTGAGAATACAAACCTTAGAGAACAACTCGGTGGTGAAAGATTCCACCCATTTTGTTCCAAGCTTGGTCTCGGGGATGCAATACTCCACCCACACCATTCTAAAGTATACACAGGTACCATCACTCATCCAGGAGAGCAGCAGGCCGTACCCTTGAGGGTTTCCAGCAAGGGGGCACATCATTCTTTGGAGGAAGGTTTGATCCAAAGGTCTGAGAGGGCTTTTGGAGATTTGAGCACTTGGGTTTTCTTTCCAGGTCCCTGATCAATCATTCTAGTGCTTTGGGGGAGAGTTATTCCTTCTAGTTGATTTATTAGAGCAGTGACACGATTTGGAGAGAAGGGGGGTGCTATTGAGATTCAGATCTACTCAGTTTGGAGGGGTTACACTTTAGATCTGACCTTGAGACTTCACCTAGTGACTTGCAGTGTCTTGATCTATCTTCCTAGGAAGTTTCTGGTTGTTTGGAGAACTCATTCATCAGGGCCGAATTATTGGACATTGATAGGCTTCAGGAGGGCACAACTTCACTTGAGGATTCAATAGTTGGAGGAGTATCTGTTAGCATTTTGGCCTGAGACTTCAGGGGAGGGGTTCTATCACCCCAATCTATCATTCTACCGAGTTTGGAGTCATTTGGAGACTTTCTTCAGTTGGGCCGAAATATTGGGTCTTCTTAGCTTTGCAGGAGGACATGCCATCAGCCAGGGGCGTTTGGATTTGACCCTGGATCCTATATATCGATCTTCATTTTGTATTTAGCCTTCGAAGGCTTGTATCTTCTTGTCAGGAGCATTTTGTAGCAACTCATATCTTATCTACTGTAGCTATCTGATGTTATTCTAGATCTGTGTCCTCATTGTATCAGGTTCTTGCTTATTNTCACTTGAGGATTCAACAGTTGGAGGAGTATCTCTTAGCATTTCGGCCTGAGACTTTAGGGGAGGGGTTCTATCACGCCGATCTATCATTCTGCCGAGTTTGGAGTCATTTGGAGACTTCCTTCAGCTAGGCCGAAATATTGGGTCTTCTTAGCTTTGCAGGAGGACGTTCCACCAGCCAGGTGGGTTTGGACTTGACCCTAGTTCCTATATATCAATCTTCATTTTGTATTCAACCTTAGGAGGCTTGTATCTTCTTGTCAGGAGCATTTTGTAGCAAGTCATATCTTATCTACTGGAGCTATCTGATGTTATTCTAGATCTGCATCCTCATTGTATCAGGTTCTTGCTTATTATATCAATAAAGGTCAGATCTATGCTGTTTGGTTCCATATCTTGTGTAATGGTCATATCTTGTACTTCCATTGATTATATCTTCAGATCTATACTTGATAACTGAATATAAACCCTAAGGCTGAACTTAAGAAGTCAACCTGCAAGTAAACACACAAACACAAGATAATCAATGATCAATTAGTGTTCCAAGCGAAAA
>JASDQU010096882.1:8251-21718 GCA_032191745.1 Picea mariana | reverse complement strand
CAAGCTCTGATACCATGTTGATTTTTTCACAGTGTTTTCTCACCCTGCAATTTATCCCAATCCCAGTTTCAATCTCTTCTTATCACTCCAAAATGTTTAATGCCCTTATCCCAATATTAATGAAATTTGCAAACATTAATATGCATTAAATTTCGAAATGAAATTTTGACTGAAACACATGAAATAAATTATCTTTTCAATGGCTGTACAAAAACTCATAAATTATGACAGCAAGCACACATTTAAACGACACAAAGAATTTTGGTCAAATTGACCCTGGAAAAACCCTAGTGTGGGGAAAACCAGTGAGAGAGAGGGAGTTCTTCCTATTTCTTCAAATCTGAAAATTACATCAGCAAAAAATAAAACCAACAGCAAGTACTTATCTCCACCCTTCGTTTTCCGTGCTTGAAATGTACAGGACGAAACCCAACAGCTGCAACCTCGGAATCTGTGCATAAACAGCCGTACCGTACGGACTGTACGGACTGTACGGATTTTTGGAAAATCGTGCCCAGATTTTAATGCAACTGTACAGCGACCATACGGACTGTACGGACCATTAAATGCGCCCCTTCTGCCTTGAAAAACGTGCTGTTCTGAGTGTATAACAGGTACAGAAATTTCTGTTGTACCAAATCTGTACCGTATGGATTTATTCTTTTGCTGGCTGCCTCGATAACCGTGCACTCTCTTTGTCTTGGAAATCGTGCCTCTTTTTATGCTACAAACCCTCCTTCAGAAATTGGAAACCCTTCTCCTATTCTTTCTCTCTCTCAATCTCTCATATTCTCATGGAAATAATGAACTCGTTTTTGGTCTTTTTCCTCCTTTAGAAATCCCTAAGTGACTCTTAGGTTACCCTTTTGATCCAAGGGCTCACATTGCCCAAGATCAACGGTGAGAATTAAATGCTCCATTAAATTCACTTTATTTAATTTCACTCACCCAACTTAAATAAAAACCCACTTGGTGCTTTAAGTTCCTAAGTCACTTTTCACTTTCTAATTTAAAGTTCACTTTACCACTTATAAAGTGACTTTATGAAAAAGACCCACTTTTAAGTTGTGGACCACATTCCTAGGTAAAAGATTAAAAACCCATAGGAACCACTTGTCCAAGGTACAAATCTTCATTAAAATTCAACATTGAAGACAAAAGAAGATTGTGATTCTATTATCAAACAAGAGTCTATAACAGTAGCAAAATGTATCCAATATTCAACCCCTTGGTGCTCCAAATGTCTTTGGATTTATAGCCTTACAAGATGAAATCTAGATTCTTGAAAGATGGATCAGATTTGCTAAAAATAGTCAAATCAAAATAGATACAACAAGTGTAGGATGAGATCCTATAAAAATGGATCTAGAATACTAGAATTGGAAAGTCAAAACAAAATAGGAAAAGATCCTATTTAAGGGTCAAACTCTATCTTGATAGTCTTCATGTCCTCCAAACTCTTTGACATATGTAGAAAACCTTCCAAGGCTGATGCATCTTCATAGGAAATTTGAATTTTCCACCTTTGGCAAAAAAACAGTTTTTGCTCATAAACTAGGTCACCAATTTTACCTTTCCACCTTCTTAAACACATAATACATCAAGATAAAACCTTAAATCTGATGTATTTAATTATTATGCATCTTTAAAAACCAACCTTCAAATATTTGGTTGAGAAAAAGTCAGATGTGGGCAAAAATACAACCTTGCTGCCATGTAATAGGTTTAACCAGCTCCTTTGTTTTGAATCCGACCCTTTAGCTGTTGAAAATCAGAGCTTTCAACAACTAACTAGCAAAGTTCAAGGTGGAATAGCTGTTGAAAGCATATATTTTTTAAATGAAAACTGCCTTGGGAAAAATCGAATTTCTGAGTCATGGAGAGTCCATTTTACATGCTTGAATAGTCGATTGACATCTAGAAATCCTAAGATTTCCATTGGTACTTTCAAATCTGCATTTAGATCTTGGGAAGGCATTCAAAAGTCCCTTGAAATATTAGGCATCATTTTTCAAAGGTTCTTTTCAATGTCCTCTCATTCAGAAAAATTACAGGATTCGTTGCAAACACTGCCTCGGAATGAGGAACACCCACTAAAACAAATACACCTCAAACCTCATGGAAAGATTCAAAATCTTGAATCATCGCCTTGATGTTTCCTATGCATTCGATACTGCAGTCAACTCCTCTATCAGTTTTTTCTGCAATTACCTCTTGAATGCATACAAAATTTTTCACTTGATTCTTCTTGTTCAATTTGAGCTCTCTTTTCATCCTCTTCTATGTTTATTGCACTCTGTATTTTCTTTTCATTGATGTGTGGTGGTAGTGGAAGATGGACCAAGATGCCATGTACTTCAGGATTGACATTTAGGTCAAGATCTGCATCCAAAAGATTTTCTTCTGATACATCTCCTGGTAAGTCTACATTAATGGATTTTAAGCCAACCTCTGCACATGATTTCCTCTTCAAGCATACATAAGTCTGGGAATATTCCTTCACACCCACAATTATAACAGCCAAAGCAGACACCTTGCCAAATTTCTGGGAAACATCTTGGGTGACCTCATTGTGAATAGATTGGGCAATGGCTTTCCCCAACAGCAACCCACTTCACTTCCTCACCATCTGCGACTCGAAACTCGGTTGATTTGCACATGGTTGACATGAAAATTTTCTTGATACAGATGAGGCTGGCGCTCGTGAAATCTTTCTGTGTTACCAATTAGAAAATGAAACCATATCATATTTCCTATGAACACCGTGAATTCAAAACAAGAGATACTGATTTGATGTTGTCGGGTGGCTGGTACTTTCTCCTATGTCTCCAATGATGAATGTGAGTTTTTCATCTCCAATCCTCTCCTTGTTGTCGCACAAAATCAGAAGCACGATCCTCCATAATGTCCTATTAAAATCTGAACAAATGGTATCATCGTCATCGTTTGTTTCGACTAGCACTCCATAATAATTGTGTGACGTGTGTTGAGCGTGTCCCTTTTTTATTTCTGGAGTCACTGAAGAGAAATCCATGTTTAGCGCTTCCACCAACTTGCTTTCCTACAAGGAATACACCTTAACCATTGAAAATCGAGGCTTTCACCAGCTAACATCAACTTAGCAACATATGTTAGCTGTTGAAAATCTTTTTCACAAAATTAAAAAAAAAGCCTTTTTAGGATCAATTTATTTCTAGGGTACAATTTTAAATCCTATGTTTTGACACTTCTAGAATCTAAAAATTTATATAGAATCCTATTATTGACAGGTCTACAACTGGGTGGAATGTCCTTCCCAAGCATTTGGTTGCACAAGTGTTTTAAAAGATAAGTTCTTGTATATTTTTCGAGTTATTTCATGAGGTTAATTTTTACTCTTAACTATGTGTATGTGAATCGTTAATTTCTATTGTGAATGATTTTATTAGCTGCATCCATGATGATTTAGAATTATACAGATCCATTTCAAATTGAGTATCAAAATCAGGTTAAAATGTCAATTAAATTGTAGCTGGTAACCCACAAGAAACAAGACAACAAGTTCCAATTTTATGTATATTCCACACAGTTAATGTTCCCTGGTTACGTTAGGGGATGTTACATTATGGTATCATAGAAGAAGTTTGCAACATTATCCTATAAGAACATGCTACATGACCATAGAAGTTGTTCAGATCATATTTTTTCTTTTGGGTAAACGTTATTTTTCTATGGGATAGAGTTGAAGGGGAGGATTTTTTGTTTTAATGGTATCATGATTTCCATGGAAACTAGGTTCAAATTATTACTCATGGTGCTAGCTTCCCAACAAGCCATATTTTTTTCAAATTGGAGCATAGAATAAATAGTTATGCCTCTTGGATTGACAACACAAAAAATCCATTGATCTATCCCACATGTGGTTTTCTATCATTGATTTGCGATGGGAGCTATTTTACGTATACAAAATGCATGGGGAAAGGTTCAATGGAATGGTTTATAAAAATAAAAAAAACTTTTGTTACTTGTCTGTGAAGCATGGAGAGCCAAGAAACCTTATGAAGCCCATGCATAATGTAACGTTTGGCTGAGGATACCCATGCATGGTGGGTCATACTAGAGTTTATTGGAAGGGGCCAGATAGTAGTTTGTCCAGTATGGACTGGTGGCCTAGACCGGACCAATGTAGGATCAAAGGTTTTTTTTGGGAGGTGTCTGCAGGGTGGCTAGTGGGAAGTGTCCCGATGGACTGGACCAAAGTCATTTGGGGAAATATGGATCAAAGGTTAAGTGTAGTGGCCTGGTGGACTGGTGGACCAGACCACGACGGAGTAATTTGGGGATGTTGATTAGAATGTTGAGTTCCATGGTTGGTGGCCTGGTGGACCGAACTAGAATATTATGGAAGTGAGAAGGAGGGAATCATTTCCCTAGTGAACAATGTCCCATTTACCAAGAATAAAATAATTTCCATATCAACAATAAATAGTCAAATATATCAGGAATTGTTATTGTTTTTGTAGGTCATAAACTTCTAGGGAATTTTTGATGTCTTAAACAACGTTTTTAGGTGGTGAAAATCCACAAGAATATAATCTACCATGGTACACTCTATCTAAATATCTCAAATATAATATTTTGAGGAGATATTTCCAACAAGCTATTCTAAGCATGAAATAGAGTTTATATGAAAAGGTTACAACCCAAACAATGAAGGGTAAAATTCAATATCGGATTACTTTGAGAGGGAATAAATCCTAGCTCAGGAGTCATTTTTGGGGCCAAGAGAAGTCTATGGAAAACCCATGGACCATAGAAGTCATCCATGGAGCCTGATTTGAATTCTAGGGACCTAAAAATATGTTGGAAGAGAAAAAGGACACTTGTAGCATACATTGTTAAAAATGGAAAATAGTAAAAAAAATTGGAGACCATAAATTTCATCCCAAAACTTAGAATTGGGAAAATTAATTGTCGATGGAAAGGTTTTGAGGAGGAGAATTCATATATTAAACCAAAAAATTAATTTGAGTAGTAAATTTTTCATTAAACTCAAAAGAAGTTGATTGGTGGAATTAAATGGAGGAAACATTTATGCATTCCTTTCCAAAATTGTGTATATATTTATTTTGTTCTAACAAAAAATTGTTTACATGCAAAATTTTCTGTAGAATTCAGATTTTAAAAAAGTTAGTTTGATTCTTGTATGAGAACTACAACCATGGAAGATGCCCAGGATTCCTACAATCATGAAGAGGAATTGAAAGGGTTTCATGTGATCATGCGGAATACTAAGAAAAATTCTAATGGAATAAGATATAGGAAAGAGCCTATAACTATGAGGAGCCTGAAAATATAAGTGCAAAGTTATAGGGATGATAATGAAAATATTATGAAATCTTAGGAAGAGATAAACCTAATACAAAAGTAAACCGATAAGGACTTTGGCACAAAGAAAGAATCCAATGATATAAAAGTGAGAGCATCCAAATCCCATAGTAGAAATGATAAGCATGAGAACAATAGGTAGTCAAGGAGTAGGATCTGGCACCCTCATTCCCCATAAAAATCAAATAGGAAATCTCCTGCTAGTTGAGGGCCATGGAGCAGACCAAGAGTGTCTCCTATTAGGAGTAGAGGAAAATGCCTAAGGGATACATCTTGCAAGGTGAAATTAGGAAGATCAAGCCACCAAATTTCAATGGTGAGCATAGGAAGGGAGAAGAGGCTGAGGCCTAGCAATTAGGAATGAAGAAATATTTCCAACTACATGATTACCCCTCATAGGTATAAACAATAATTACAACCTACCACATGCAAGGAAAGGAAACCATGAGGTGGGATCATCTTAGTCAAGTCAATAATATTGATGAGAATAGGGTCTCATGGGGATGGTTCAACATATATTTCCAAGAGAAATATTTTTATAAGAATTACTATGAGAGGAAGATGAAATATTTATTTGAACTCAAGTTGAGAATCATGACAATGGATGCATATGAGAAAATATTCTTTGAATTTCTGAAGTATGTGGATTTCATAAAGGACAAGAAGGTAAAAATACAAAGGTTTCTTACTGGGTTACCCTCCTTTTATAGTGACAAGATATAATATGATAACCCAAGACTTTGGAGGAGGCCATAAGGAGAGAAAATAATCAAGGAAATCCATCCCATAATGAGCATAAGACAACAGATTCACTTGGGAAGAGGCCATGGCAACAACCTCTAAAATTTTGGGGATGTGAGGGAAACCATTTGTATGGGGACTTCCCTCACTAAGGATAAATAATTGGGACTATTCACAACATTCAGAAGGATGAAATAGTAGAATGTTCACAATAGCCTTGGAGAACATGCAAGAAAAATATCAACTTCCGATTATTGAAGTGGAATGTAATATTGATAACCAACCTATATCAATTTTAATCGATTTTGGAGATAGCCATAGTTACATAAAAACTAACATTATTGAAAGATTTCACATGCAAAAGAGTAAGCATAAGAAATTTTGGCTAGTTCAGTTATCCATTGGGGATGAGAGAAATATCAATGAGTTGGTTAGATATTTCTCAATAGACATGAATGAAATAAACACAAAAGTAGATGTGAACATCATACCTTCGGGTTCATATTACTCTCTAATTGGAATGGATTGGATGGAAAAACACCATGTTGTCCATGATTTCCTAGAATGTTACAATAAAAAATTAACCTATCTTGTTGGAAAAGGATAGAAAGGAAATATGCAAGGCATTCCAAGAGTTGTAGTTGTTAGAGAAATTTTAGCTATGTAGTTGAAATAGAGTTTCAGGAAAGGATGTCAAATATATGTAGCCCATATCGAAGAGGAAGCCAGAGATAAAGAGGCAAGTATTGAAGACCATCATGTCTTAAAATATTTTGAAGATTTGTTTTAGTAAATCCCAAGATTGCCAGTAAAGAGAGACATTGATTTCTCTATTTATTTTGTGCCAAGAGCTGCTCCAATATTCAAGACACCTTATAGAATTAACATACTATAATTGAAAGAGTTTCATATGTAGCTAGAATAAATTTTGAAGAAGGGGTATATACACCCAAGTGTGTCACCTTGGGGATCCCCAGTTCTTCTTGTGAATAAGAAGGAAGAAACCTTAAGGCTTATATTGATTTAAGACAACTGAATAATATCATTATAAAGAACAAATATAATTTTCCAAGGATTGATGATTTATTTGATCAACTAAAAGGTGAATTTTTTTTTCCAATATTTAATTGATATCGAGTTATCATCAAGTAAGGATAAGGGAAGAAGATATCAGTAAGAAAACATTCAAGACAAGATAGGGTGACCCAGCCCTCCCAACCCGCAGGTCAGAAGTCCACGTACATAGGATCGTTCTTCTTTCGCTAGCCCGAAGAGCTCCCAGCAATGGCTCTTCTATTTCCCTTTCGGGAAAATCTACACCCACAACAAAACTTCATGGAATTCCCCCTTCACGTTTCGGGAGATCGAACTTCACGATTTCGCGAATCCTGTGATCAAGTGTCTTATCTATCAGACCCCCGAAACCCATACTTCTGAACTCCTATGTTCGGTCACCAAAAGAAATCAACGGCTGTGATTCCCCGCTTGATCCAACGGTCAACACGTTTTCCACGTATCAGAAGTTCGAGACTTTCGATACCAAAATCTCTTGTCGATGCAAACTCTAAATTCCTAAATCCCGATATCAATTTTGGCTATTCGGCTTTCGTGAGTTTGTGAGTTGCGATTTCATGCAACTCTCCTCCACGACCTCCAAAATTTCGACTTTCTATTTCCCGAAATCCCAAAATATCAACCCTCGACATGATTCTCAGCGCTGGTCCCACAACTAGACATTCCGCCTTTTCATGACTTCGCACTTCGTGAGTCTTAATGTAAAGATTTCGGGACTTCAATCCATGAAATCCTGAAATGGAAATCCTTGGCCAAATCCAACGGCCCTTATTGTCTTGAATCTACGGCTCTGCCTCTCCTGAGCTTGAACCTTTGAAAACACTCTCTGTAACTCCTCTTCTCCTCCGTGAGATCTGACAGCTTGCAAGACTTCGCAAATTCTCTACGAAGAATTCTGATCGTCCATTCCTCTTCCTTCTGAAGGACTTCTGCAACTTTTTACCAAAGTGATTTTCAACGGTACTTAACCACCTGTGACACAAACTTGCGACACCTTCTCAATGCTCTAATGCACCAACTTCCTATGCTCCTATTTGACAATTTCGAAGGCTTTATCCTTCCTGATCTTTTTCCAACTCCGAGTCTTAAAGAATACCCATGCACACACTCCTTGTGGTAAATTCCTTAGCTACTCCAAGGAATTGAAGTCCTTCGACTCTGTGCACTCCCTGCAGCAACAATCTCTCAATTCTTCACTCAGGTTACAAAACTTGAAATTCTACTCAGCCTGCGCACACCTTGCATGGCTCCTGTGCCTAGCTGCACTTTTGAGGGAATGAGAACAAAAGCTATCTTATCTGAGCTTTCAGAGACAAATCTATGAACCCTTTGTCAATGCACTCCTTGTGGAAAATTCAACTGCACTCCTTGCAGGAACTCTTGCTCATATAGAGAAACAATTGAAACTCATTTCCCTTACTCTCTCTCTCTCAGATTTCAAACATTCAACAAGAAATCATACACACATAGCATAAAAAGAAAATGCATGACAGAAAGAGTAAAACATTCATGAGCATAACATTCAACAATACATACACAGAGAGTATCACAACACCATGAATCTGAATCAAAGCTTTTTGTATTAATCCAAAACTTTTGTACATGGAATTCTTCTACACAACTCTCTGCTTCTTCTCTTCTCTACTCTATGCTCATAATACTATTACAATACACAATGAGGGTGTCTATATCCCGTTTCCCTCTTTCATTCTAAACTGTCTAATCTATGCATTAAATTCTATCTACTTGCATTAACTATTATAAATGCCTTTTACCTACTAAGGACGAGAGCGGATCGCTCAAGGTCCATTTATATTATACAAGTGTCCCCTCTATTTAATGATCTCATTGTCATTACATAACATTTTCAAAATTTGCACTGGGTGCTTTTCCAGTTGTCTTTTATCTCCGCGCTAGCTCGCTTTAGATGCTCCTGCATCATACTCCCTCGCTTGAAAATATTCATGGGCTCCTGTCCATGAGCTCTCGCATGGTTTTTCCATGCTTCCTGATCTCTACTTCATTCTCCCAGCTAGCATATTCAACTAGATGGCCCTTCCATTTGACCAAATACTCAAAGTATTCCTTTCACTTGGTCTTCTTGCTGACCCTTTTGTCCAGTATGCACTCCATCTGCGACTTTTCTGCAACTGGCATCTTCTTTCGCCACTGAACCTCTGGCTATTCATTTCTTGCTTCTGCTTCCTTAGCTTTATATGGGTGAAAATATGAGACATTGAATATCAAATAATTTTCGATCCCATCGGGTAATTCAATCTCATAAGCATTTGCCCCAAATTTCTTCAAGACCTTGCATGGTCTGATTTTCTTCATTTTCAGTTTATTATATGTTCCTCTCAGGAACCTTTTCTTTCTCAAATGTGAAAGGATCAAATCACCAACTTCAAATTGAAGCTTTCTCCTGTGTTGATCTGCTCTCTGCTTGTATTCCTGGCTCGAACTCTGCAATCGTTCCTTCACCTGGCTGTGAAGTTCCTTCATCGCCTTTGCAAAATCTTCTCCACTAGCACTCCTAGTTGCAGCATGTTCTAAATATTTCAGCTCAAAAATTCCTCTCGGCTACATGCCATAGACGATCTAAAATGGAATCTGCCCCGTGCTTCTATTAACTGAGTCATTATAAGCAAACTCCGCCTGTGGTAATATGTTATCCCATTGGTTGTGGTGTTTTATCACCAAGCTTATTAGCAAGTCTCCCAGACTTCTGTTCACCGCTTCTGTTTTTCCATCCGTCTGAGGATGATAAGCCGAACTGAATGACAAGTTAGTTCCCAGCTTCTTCCATAAGGTTCTCCAGAAGTGTCCTATGAACTTAGTGTCTCTATCCGAAACTATGCTTTGGCAAGATGTGAAGTCAAATGACTTCTTTGAAAAATAGTTTCGCAATGTGAGTTGCGTCATTGGTTTTCTGACATGCTATATAATGTGCCATTTTGGAAAATATATCCACCACCACAAAGATTGAGTCAAAGCCTCTTTGTGTTTTTGGAAACCCCAAATATGAAGTCTATGCTGACTACATCCCACGGCCTCTCAGGTATGGGTAATGGTTGATAAAAACCTACATTCTGCCTCTTTCCTTTTGAATGTTGACAAATTCTACATCTGTCCACAAATCTTTTGACATTTGCTCGCATTCCTAGCCAAAAATATGACTCATTCAACATTGTGAACGTCTTGTCATGACCGAAATGCTCGGCCAATCCTCCACTGTGTTTCTCCTTCAACAAATTCTCCCTCATGGATCATTTTGGAATACAAAGTTGATTACCTTTAAACAACAATCCTTCCTAGATCATGTATTATGCCCATTGGTTTCTATCTATGAAAATTGGATTCTCAGCTACTTCATACACCTCTTTAAAATCTGGATTAGCTTGATACATCTCCTTGAGATCATCAAAACCCAACGTTTTGACCCTGAACTCCTGCAATAGCAAACACTTCCTGCTCAAAGCATCAACGACTTTGTTAGGAATACCAAAAATATGTTTAATCAAAAAAGTGAAATTTTGCATATATTGAACCCATTTTACATGTCTTTGATTCAACTTCTCCTGTTGAGTCACAAATTGCAGTGCATGATTATCACTGTATAAGACAAACTCTTTAGGAATTAAGTAATGTCTCCATTTCTTCAATGCCTTTATAATAGCATAGAACTCCTTGTCATACGTGGAGTATTTTACTTTGGTTTCATTCAGCTTCTCGCTAAAGTACGCTATCGGCCTATCTTCTTGGCTCAAGACTGCCCCTATTGCAAATCCACTTGCATCGTATTTCACTTGAAATTTCTTTTGGAAATCAGGCAACACTAGAATTGGTTGTTCCGTAATTTTCCTTTTCAACAAATTAAAACTTTTTTCAGCTTCTTCTGTCCAGTGAAAAGATTTGTGTCTCTTCTTCACTGTGTCCATCATCGGTGCACTAATTCCACTAAAATTCCCAATGCATTTTCTGTAGAAACTAGCCAATCCGTGAAAACTTCTCACCTCAAAGATATTCTTTGGTGACGGCCAATTCTTGATTACCTCCACCTTATCCGGATCCATCCTCAACTTATCTGCAGAAATAACAAACCCCAAATAAATGAGCTCCATTTTCATGAATGAGGATTTCTTCATGTTTATCAACATCTTCTCCTATTGTAACCTCTGTATCACTGTAGCCAAATGTTTCAGATGCTCGGCCTTTGTTTTACTGAAAATCAGTATGTCATCTAGGTACACAATGACAAATTTTCCGATGAAATCCTTCACGACTTCATTCATCAATCTCATGAAAGTACTCGGCATGTTTGTCAAACCAAATGGCATGACAAGCCATTTGTATAATCCTTCATTGGTTTTGAATGTTGTCTTCCATTCGTCACCTTCCCTCGTGCGAATCTAGTGATAACCGCTTTTCAAATCAATCTTTGAAAAATATTTTTCTCCACTCAAGCAATCCATCAAATCATCCATCCTTGGCAATGGAAATATGTACATAATGGTTATCTTGTTGGTTTCCCTCGAGTCAGTACACATCCTCCAACCTCCATCTTTCTTCGAACAGAGTACTGTCGGAACAACACACAGACTCAAGATTTCTCTGGCCAAACCTTTGTCCAACAAATCCTTGACTTGTCTTTTGACCTCTTTATTCTTCTGCGGCGTCAATCTGTACACTGCTCTGTTTGGAAAACTAGCTCCAGGTATGAGATCAATATGATGACTCACACTTCTGATCAGTGGCAACGAACGAGGTAGTTCGTCCACTACTATGTCAGTGAACTCTTCCAGTAGTTATTGAACCTCTTCTAGTAAATCATCTACCTTGTGCTGGTTAAAACAATCTTTGGCTTCCTGACCACAATGAATTGCGGTTCCTCCTTCTTCTTAACCTCTTTAATAAGTTCCTTCCCACTCATGAGAAGTACAGTGTTTCTCACCTCTGGTTTTATTTCTTTATCTTTGATCGGTAACAACATGTGAGTTCTCCCATTTTTCTCGAGGGTGTATGTGTTCATTCTCCTGTCATGAATTACATTTCTATCATATTGCCACGGTCTACCCATCAATAGATGACAAACATCCATAGGAATAACATCACAGTGTATTTCATCTTTATACCCTCCTATTTTAAATTCAACTAAACATTGCTTAGTCACATTTACCTTATGTCCTTTTTGCAACCATGAAACTCTGTATGGTCTTGGATGATCAATCATCTCTAGCTCTATTTTTTCTACCATCTCTGTAGAAACGAGATTATCCGTGCTACCACTATCTATAATAACTTTACATTTCCAATCTTTAGTTTTGCACACAGTCCGAAAAAGTCTATTTCTTTGGACTAAACTCTCCACCTCCTTCTCTAGTGTTAAAAGAGCTTTTCGCATCATCAATGATATTCTGCCTTCAGCATCCTCTACCTCAACATTCTGCCTCTGTTCTTCGGAAATGTGAGCCTCACCACCTTCCTTCTTTTTGTTTGGACACTCATAAGACTTGTGTCTGACCTTTCCACATGTGAAGCATGTTATTACTCCACCTCTTCCTCTTCCTCTACCTCTAGTACGAGGAAACATGTTGGTATCAGCATACTCTCCTCTCTGATCAGCATACTACCCTTTCTACCCAGCGTATTTCCCTCGTTGTGATCTTCCACCTCTCTCAATCTGAGGTTGAGGTTTCTTCCATTCTTCTTTAGGCTTCTGACTTCTATCTTGGATGACTGATTTTCCCCTGGCTTGACTTCTGCCTCGACCTCTTTGACCCTGCTTTTGGATCAGCTTCTCTTTCGCCTTTAGAGCCATTTGATAAGCATCTTCCACCATTCATATGGTCAACATACTCATCTCATCCTGAATTTCGTATCTCAGGCCATTCATATATCTGGCAACCTTTTCATCATTACTTTCAGGATGACTTGCTCTGATATTCAACCTGTAGAACTCTTCAGTGTACTCCTTTACTGTCATCAGCTTCTATCTCAAATTAAGCATTCTTCGAAACAGAGTTATTTGATAATCTCTGGGGATGAATTTTTCCTTCATCTTTGCGATCATCCTATCCCAACTCTTGATCTTCTGCTTGCCTTGGCAGTGTCTGTCAGCTTGCAGTTGATCCCACCACAATGCTACATGTCCCTTTAATCTCATGACAACATGTTTGACCTTCTTATCCTCTTCAACATCTTCATAGTCAAAATATGTGTCCATAGCTCTAATCCAGTCTAGAAGCTCCTCTACATACAGATTTCCCTCATAAACTAGAATGTCCA
>JASDQU010096879.1:6802-21705 GCA_032191745.1 Picea mariana | reverse complement strand
CCATTCCTTGACAAAGCTAGCCCATGGTGTAGGCTTGTGGGTGCGGTGTCATTGGAAAGTTTAGCTGCTTTATGAACTCTTCTGAAATCAAGTTATTCTGACTACCATTGTCAACAATGAAGTGAATCAGAGACCCCTTGAACCACATCTGTGAGTGAAAGAGGAGTTCCCCTTCCTCTGGTTCGCTTGGCCAAACTTTGCTGGTAGCGACTGTGGCACTTGGTTCAATATCAATAATCCACTTCCCTTCTTCTGGATTTGACTTGAAATTAGAATCAACCTCTGACTTGGAATCCTTCATCTCGGCCACGAGGGATTGACATTCGTCTGTGTTGTGCCAACGAATTTTATGGTACTCACACCATTTTCCCGTGTCCTTCTTTGTCTTCTCATTGACCTTCTTGTGTTGTGGCTACGATGTATTGTCTTAAGGATGGAAATCACAACTTTGTCCCCTACTATGTAGTTTGGGGTTTCCTTTGCCCTACATTAGCTGTAAGGGGTTTGCAGATTCAAACTCTCACTGTTTGTACTTAAATTTCTGCTCGATCTTAATAGCGTATCTATAAGATGTGCGCAATGAGGTGATGACTAGGAACTCCATTTTTGTTTGAATGTATCTATGAAAACATATATGGTATTTGAGCACCATATGATGCTCAAAATATTTGATACCCATTTTGGTGTGGAGGGTATGGAAAATATTTGTTAATTTTGGAACTGTCTGGTCCCTTTCTTGACGTAGGGTGGTCCATCTGGTGTACTAGTCCTTGTAGCTTCCAACATGGCAGTATTGTTCTTTCATAGAATCTTGGAAGGAATCCCATGTAGGGACCACCACAAAAATTGCATATTCCTCCACAACCCTTTTCTCAGAGTAGGTATCCCACTAGTCTTTAACATGGGGTATGACGTTGAGGAGTGCAAAAGTGATCTTTTCCAGATCGAAAAAATTGTGGACCGAAAAATATCCTTCGAGAAGATTTAACTATTTATCTAAAATATTTGCATCTATCAGTCAATCAAATAATGTAATATTAAAATTTACCTATACCTTGAAGGGGGTTACATGGCCGCCTGATGAAGATGCTTCTCCCGTGGGAAACCGTCAAAGTATCTGCGCGAAGTTGTCCATCATTTTGTTCCTTTTTCGTGCGAGGGATTCCTCAAGAAACATTTTAATAGGATCTCCTGCTCCATCATATTTATTTTCATCTCCCATGGGTTGTTGTCGGGCTCGACATGGCCGATATGGTAATGGCTTGATTGGTTCGAGTCCCAACTTCTTGTACCCAGACCTTGTCAGGGACATGCACGAAGACAAATAAATGAAGAGAAGACCGCTCTGATACCACTGATCCAAATTTAGGAGAGGAACAAAATTATTACATAATGAATACCATAAACATATATATAGGAAGAATAACACAAATATTTAGTGAACAATGTCTTTTATTAAATAATTAAATAAGGTGAAACTGTAAAACTGTAGAACTGAAACTTGCTCAAATGGTGGTAGCTAACTCTAAGAAGAGATGTGGCTACTATGCACATCCATATGAGAATAATGGATTACAATGAGGCTCCATAGGAAATTTTCATATTACTCATGAATTCCAAAACCCTAGACATCCAAAAACCTAACCCTAGAAGGTGAAACGCAAAAATTCATGTGCGCCCTATGGGTAAGTTGGTGTAATTTGGTAACTCAACTTCCTAGGGTCATAACTTTTTCATACGACATCTGTTTTAGGTGCGTGATAGACCGTTGGAAAGGTATTCAGAGAACTACACATTTCACTATCATAATCTGACTCCATCTATAGTTTTATTTTGGAGATCGAAAACAAAATGTTTAGGTCCCCAAAACAACCCTGAAAGTACAAGAAGATGTGATGACATGAAAACATGCAAAATAGGGTAGGTGGATTAGGCAAGAGGCCACCCATATACACCTATAGAATGTGTGAGGCTTCAGAAAACCCCAGAAGTGTAGAACTCACAATTATAAAGCAATACAAAAATATGTGCTGAAAAAAAATGGACACGAGGAGCTAGTTGGAATAGGTGGGTGTCCACCAATATCCATCTGGATCAACACTCGAATGCCATGCTCCTCCTCGTCTCGACCCTTATGAATTTCTCTCATGAAATCAATTCATTTTACATCTTGGTATTCCTTTTCATATCATCTCTCCATGTCCTTACATGTTTCTAGTGCCATAAGGGTATCTTCTCGATAATCGACTACACATGTAGTGAAGAGATTTATTTCGCTCATGAACTTTGCATATCCATCTTGGAACTCACTCTTTAGAAAAAATGTGGCCTGCATTGAGTATTGGTAATATTTTTCCAAGTGGAACAGATGGTATAGCTCCTTCAGTGATATGGCCAATTCCTTTTCATCTCTCTTTTCTCGATCCAACGTGGCATAAATGATAGCCATCCCTACGTCGATGAGCTCAGATGTCTTCGCATTTTCTGTGATGAGAAAATTTTCCTCCGTGCTGATGAGAATTGAGCTATCCAATGTGAGTATTCTTTTATTGGTGGTCCTCCTCATGATGGCCTCCCTCTTCCTATCGTAATTTATTTCCTATATATCGAACAACTCATCAACGGGCTTAGGGACTTGTTGTTCTCCGCAGGTCAGACTGTTTCCCAAGCTTCCTGTTGTATGTATTTTCTAAAAGACTGATTCTTATACTTCTTTGACATGGGGATATTCCATATGTTTCAATGGCTTTACCTTCATCTGGTGTTCATCGAATTGTGAGGTATCGGCCAAAATTGAAGATCTAGTGACAGACTCAATACTTACTTGGTGATCAACTGTTGAATTGTCGATCTATGGTTGTCACAATTCCTCTTTTTGTCTACCTGAACCTATATCATCCCTGGAGCTGTCTTTTAGGGTCCCTGATAGGTCAAGAAGCTCAGTGCCTAAGATACTTTTTTCCTCATGGTCTCCCTGTAGAGGGTTTGGAATTGATGCATCGGGACATGGAGCAGATGTTCCCCCTGGTTCTTTCTCCTCTGTAATTGGTATTAGAGTTATAAGCGATACCTCCAAACTCTCTTCACCATCATAGATAGTTATTATATCAAAAAGGGTATTAGGCACACCCATTTCACCTGGTGTTCTTGGAATCTCATGCTTGATTGGAATAGTCACTGACGATATGGCTTGTGGTGATGGAACTATGGGATTTTCCATACCGACGGTTTCCTCCAGTGGGGTTGACTCTGAGCCATTTGGCTCCTCTCTGAAGTTGCTTGGGTTGGTGAGGGTGATCCTCATCATTTATACTAGTTGAGTATCATTCTCTAGATTCTGGATGACTCTTTGGGCTCCTTCTAGTAAGAAAATCCCCCTCCTTTGTGCCTCTCTGAATTTTGGTTCTCTATTTTCTTCTATAACCCTGAGAGCTTCTTAAGACATTTGTTCTATCATTTCAACTTTCTCATCCATACTCATAGATTTTAACCTAGTCATGTTCAGGTTATCTTTCTCTGTATTACTTCCTCCCAGTCCTGAGCACATTTTGTAAAGATGTCATATTCAAACTTGTCATGTGTGTATGGCCAGTAGGAAGAGACTTGTGATGCATGTTGGAGAACTAGGCATTTAGGTTCATGTTTTTGGAATCATCCTATGAAGAACCTGTATTCTAGCTAGATTAAACCCTCTTGTTTAGCTTCCATAGTGTCTTTCACTATGAAAAATCCTACATGGAAACTATATGGTATGAACACTCATTTTTTGTCCTTAACCAAAGTGGCGTTATAGCCCTACAGGATGGTCTAGTAACATATTTTTCCTAGGACAAGCTAGTCTGGGACGTGAGCCGGGAGTAAATGTGGTGCATCGGTGGCCCAAAACACCCTGATATAGGTTGTGGTTTCGTCTAGGTACTAGTGGCTTAATTTTGAAATCATTTTCTTGGCCACTACAGGCAGTCTTGGGAATTTGTTTTTGAAAATAATGAAATAAATACAAGCAATGAATTCATCACAAATGAGAGAATAAGATTTTTTGTAACTATTTTCCCACAAGATGTTTAAGTAGACATGTACATGTATCTCTATGACCTGCCATATCATATTCATGTCGGCGAAGACATTCCTTACGCAAATCACATCTAGTAGGTATGAGGCCATGTGAAAAGAGGGCGCTTCTCCCTCCTTTGGTGACTGAGCTTGCAATATAATAGTGCTCAATTTATTGGAGAAGATTAATCCCCAGTTAAAAATACTTCTATAAATAGCCACAGTGTATGCCAGGGGAATCCATGCCTCTGAGAACTTAGCGCAATATGTTTCCCTCTATAATCATAAAACTAGAGACAGTAAGTAGATATATGGCTCCCTCAGATTTGTTGTCCCGTACCGACCGTTGCTCTAGTTTGTAAATTTCTTGTATTCCTTCCACCAGGAGGCCATTAATCAACTGGTGTCATGGAATTCATATAAATTCACCATGAATTCTATGTTCAATTGCTCCCTCGGGTCCGTGCTCTTGTAATATTTTTGTACCTCTGTCGAGAGAAAAAATCTGACACATCTACCATTCTCATCATTTATTAGGAACTTTTGCACGTCTTTATGATCGATTATCCAACTTAGAGTCTCAATGCAGGAAAAGGATGGAGTTCAGAAGGTTACCATATGCAAGCATGACCGCTAGATATTAAGAAAAACCTATTCATCGAACACCCTTACATCTGGGCCACTGTGGGGGATAAACTCTAGGTAATCTTCCTGGTTAATTTTGTTGAAAAAATATCCCCATTGTGGGAGCATCATCTTCGATCTAGTGGTTTATTCTATATCACCAAAAGAGGTGGGTTGAGAAAATTCCGTCTTAGTCAATGTTCTGATGACCAGTCCTCTCTGGGAGAAAATTCCAACTACCATGCAATGTTGGGAGAAGATCCTGCACCAATCTCTGCTTCCTTCAATTTGGGTTCTCTCGTCGAGCATCTGGTCGTTGGATTCCTTGGAGGATTTTTTTCTTACAGAGAGAATAATCTTAGACACCATGTTGTAGATAGAATGTTGATACATAAAAATGCAACCGCCAAAATGATAAAAATTAACACATACCACTTCTTTGCACTAGCTTAACCTAGTTTTTTGAAATTTATGAGAATCATACGCAACTCTTGAGACGCTCTCTTTTCTTCTTAGGCTAGTTTAGAATTGAGAAAATTGTTTGCAGAATGTAGGTGTTCGAAGATGTCTTAGTTATTTTAAAGGAAGAGAATAGTTACCTTGTCACATCAGTTCTTCAATTCGGAGTGTGAGTGTGGTTCTACAAAATCTGTCACCAAATCTGCATCATGTTCAATATTAAATGCAGCCGTAGGTTGGCACCGCAGGAGCAAGCTATAATGTGGTTCATGAACGATTTCAAATTATCTTTGTTCAATCGGAGCATAGGGTATCAACGTATGTGGAGCGACAAATTAATTGGCCTATTAAATTTCATAATTTGATCTTATTTTGTGTTGAAAACGTCCCATCATTTCGCTAATTTAACATGTGAGTTGGGAATCGATGCTTTTCTTTAGATAATATTCATTGATAACTATTGGAAAAAAAATTGACGCTGATCCATCTTGCCATACAACGCTGATGTGGAAATGATGACTTGGAAGTGTGACTAGGACATGAGGAAACCTATGGTGACTCAAGATGAAACTAAGCCGTACAAAATGACTACGTAACAAAGACACATGGCATTTGAGATTGGCATCTTCGTTTAATCGTGTTATTTTGAATCGATGATTTTCATTAGATAAGCATTTTAACAAACAGTTCCTATGTTGTCGATGCCGAAAACATCTCAAGGATTGGTGATCGATGATAAGTTTAAACAAGTGTTCCCGGATTACACCCCTTGAAACTTGTCGATGTTGAAAATGAATTAGAGATATGTGATCAACGATGTGTCAATGTGAAGGTTCATCATGGCCCATGTCAATGTTTATCCCTCTCATATTTCACCATTGATGATGGGAAATCAGCCATTTCTTGAATCTTCTTTGCAAACAACTAGCGCAAATCTACTCCATCTTTTACCAATGCCGACGATAAATTGTAGATCAGTGATTATTGTTAGTATGTGGTAATTTTACTTGATCGGATATTTCCGACGCCGAACATAAGCGCATGGATCACAATTTTAGCTGCAAATTCTTAGTTAAAATGCCAAGTTCTTTTTATACACAAAGGTTTCACTTTGACAGTTTCAAATAAATCCAACTTGATTGATGATGAGACATGAAAACGAAATTAGCGATACCTCCATAACATACTCAATTCACAAAGCATAACAAAAGAAAACAAGTGGTACCCAAAAGAGAAAAAAATTTCATAAAATCTTTTAGGGTGTGTTGAGCGCTCAACAGGTTCACGTGTCTCTTGAAAAAGGGGTACCATTTGGTTTGGATGAAGCATTTCAACGCTCTTTTGACTCATTGAAACACACTTTGACATCTTCCTCTCTGCTCAGTCCTCCTGATTATGGAAATAATTTCTTGTTGTATTTGGTTGCCGAAGAGTCTACTATTGGCATGGTCTTGGTCCAAGAGGATGACACGCTCGAAGAGCATGTTATCTATTATCTTAGTTGAGTCATAGTTGGACTGGAACTCAACTACTAACATGTTGCGAAAATCACTTTGGCATTTTTTCACTTTGTCTAATAGTTCCATCATTATATTTTACTTCGCAAGACCACCACCATAGCCATCATCAACCCTTTTTAATACATGTTAACACGACCGGTCATCAGCAGGAAAATCAGTCAATCGATAGTCATCCTGCAAGAGTTTGACATGGATTTTTTTCGGTGAAATCTAGAAATTCCTTGGTCTTTTCTTAACTAATCTTGAAAATTATAGTCGAGAGAGGTTATATTTTTCGAGAGGACTCACCGATTAATGGAGATATTTTTCTTATTGCATCATCGGATAATTGGTATGGATATATACTTGTGTATCTTCAGACTTTGAAGTGCCCTTCTTCTTATTCTCGCAACGAGCATGGACGGATACACCACCAAACGTGGAACTATCTTATCCTCGATGATACTTTATATCTTCGAGGATTGGATTTCATTCTCCGTCGATGCCTTACTCATGAATAAGTGAAGCTTGATTTAAATGACTATCACAGAGGAGCATTTGGTGGTGATCTGTCTAGGTTGGAAACAACCCAAAAGATTCTTCAGGCTGGATAATTTTGGCCATCGTTAATCAAATATTGTGTTGAGGTAGTCAAGAAGTGTCACCTATGCCAGATATTTTCTCAGAATATGTGGGCACACCCAAATCCTATGTTTCCAGTTATTGTTTTTGGTCCCTTCACCAAGTGGGGGATTGATTTCACTACATGCCACCCAGTTTCTACCAGGGGGCATCGCTATATCATCATAGCAGTAGACTAATTTAGGAAGTGGGTCGAAGTTGTGTCAACATTTAACAATGACGGGGAAATGAATTCCCTGTTCTTTTCTAACCAGATTGTAGCCAGGTTCGATATTCCAAAGGAGATTGTCACAGACCATGGCATTCACTTCCAAAAAAAAATGATGTATGACTTAACATCAAAATTAGGTTTTAAGAAAGAGAATTTGTTACCCTCCTACCCATAAGAGAATGGTTAGGTAGAAGTTGTGAATAATTCTCTCAAGACTATTCGTCAACGAACGATCAATTCGTCCAAGTCAAATTGTAATTTGATTTTGTATTTGACACTTTGGGCTTATCAAAATTCCATAAAGACTGCTACCATATTTTCTCCTTTCCAACTCATTCACGGGCTGGAGGCAGTCTTTCACATTGAATGTCAAATCTCTTCTCTTAAGTTGGTAGTGGAGTTATTTCCCGACACTACACCACATGAGGAATGTATTTTGTATCTCTACCAGCTCAATGAGCATCGTCGAGATGTGCCCATGGCTAATGAGGCTCATAAAAAATGTGTCAAGTGTGAGTATGATCGGTCCATATGCCCTTATATTTTCTCTGAAGGTGATCTTGTCCTAGTCTACAACCAAGACAAGTATCACTTGGGGTCACAAAATTTCAAACCCATGTGGTTCAAACCTTTCATTGTGAAAAAAGTACTAGAAAAGGGTTCATATCGTCTGGTTGTATTCGAGGGTAATGCCTTAGTGGAGCCAAGAAATGGGCTCTACCTTAAGAAGTGTTACACTTAGGTCAGTCTCTTGAGAGTGACTTCTTGTATATATGTATAGTTTTTTATTCATTCTTGTCCTTTTATTTTATGGACATGTAGTTATTATGTTCTCTTTTTCGTTGTGGCAAATGTTAAGTGAATATGAATTCTATGTTGGGTTCACGGATGATGATATATGACACACTCGGAGGCTTTCTTCCATAGCTTGGGTGATTTTAACACCTTGTGGTCAGTTGATTTCTTCTAGAGGTATTTTCCTAGGTGAAGAAACCAATAATGTTGTCGAGTACAATGCACTGATAGAGTTACTACGTGATTCCTTGTCACATGGTATTTCTCGCCTCAAATTTTATTTAGATGCTCAATTGGTCGTGTCTCAGTTAAATGGGGTATACCGCATTTATGATCCCACATTTCACCGATGATTCCTTAGGGTATGTCTCTTAGAATACTATTTTTAATGTATTACTTATATTCATGTTCCTAGGAGATCTAATCAACTAACTGATACTTTTTCTAATCAAGTATTAAATTGGCATGTTTATCACATGTAAAAGTAAAACACACACATACACATGTAAATATATTTTTAAAAAACATTTATCCATAAGAAAAAAAGATGTATATATAACATATCCCAAAAATAATGGCATGAGTACAAAGTGGGCCTTAAAATCCTCATATAGAGCTGATATACATTGTTGGGCTTAAGCCATCAATACATAGTACAAAAATATCCATCGGCACATGAGTAGTACAGTGTTATCTATGGTCTAGGCCTATTGGCCCTGCTATAATGAACCATGGTGTTCGCAAGATGACGAAATAACTTGATGCAAGTCCTAGGAACCCCTACTACATGTGGCTTCATGGCTAGGGCATGGTCCTCATTCTTAGTCATTGGAACTGCATGAGTGAGAGCTTTCAAGTTCCTCTCTACTCGTCATAGTACTCTATCAGCCTCTCTAGCTAGGGGTGCTCCTGCAACTGCTGGTCCTCCAAGTCCTGTTGGTATAGCCTCTGGTTGAGGACGATGCTTGGTCCTGGTGAAGTTAGTCAGTCTCACTGGTCCCACATCTGTATATAATAGATCGTTAATTCAATACTTTGACATTAACATAAAAATGATACTATTTAAAAATTTAAAAATTAAATAACTTTAAAAAATGTTTTTACCTATCTCGCCGCACTCCTCTCTAGGGGGCATGGACATGTATGGATCCCTCAGGAAACTGATTCATGCATATGGATAGTCCTCGATAACCAAAATCTAATGGGACCACCTATAAAAAAACTTGTCATCAAAATCCTCCTGGTTTCTCCATCCACCCTTTCTAGGAATCAAAACTACCCTCCTGCACAATGCCAGAAAGGAGGCAATATGCCCCCGTACTGTCTCCCTTGGGCTAAGACTAGGCACTCTCGACAAAGAAGAAAGCGCAAAACATTGTTTTGAATGCAAATTTCTCATTTTTCCTCCAATGACAGTCTGTGAGTTCTTTCTTCATTCATGTAAGCATGGTATTACTCCAGTAAAAAATGGTGGCATCCAAACAATGAACTGCACAATGCCTTTGTACACGGGAGGTGTGACAGAGTGATGTGGATCCCATGATCTACCCAATCATTAAGAGTATGATATGAATATGGAGGCTGGTGATATTTTGTATCGACACCTGAGATTCTACTTTCTCAGTACCAGCCTAACAGTACATCTCGATGTAATCCTCTATGTTGTACGACCATAGAGGAAAGGTCCTCAGATTGACCGATTCCCCTCTCCTAGAGAGGTCAGTCAAAAATTAGATATCCTATGTCGTTTGAGTCAATGATTGACCCTCTAACATGAATTCCTTTGCATTGCAATTCCAATACTCTACCAAATGGTTCAACAATCTAGTTTGTGCCCTCATGAATCGACACTGGAAGAAATTCCACATGCCACATTGTTTCAACATAGCAATGGCTCCGGGATCTTCCTCGACCAAGACATATATTTCCTCGTGTTCCCTTTCTCTCCAATGGACATACATTCTGTTTCACAAACATTTGGAAACGAATAGCCCCTTTTTTTGAACTTTTAAAGATATGTACATGGGATTCCTTAAAGACCACTGTGTATGTATGCGGGCTAAGTATTACTTTTCCTACATACATACACGGGATGAGCATGGAAAACCAATGTACACGTAGGCCCAAACCTTTTACAAGGGTGCACACCCTCCAAACATTAAAATTATCATAAAAGGATGCATAAAATTGAAAGAGAGGTTTGTTTGTACTTGGTCCAAGTGTGAGGGTTTTTCATCCACCATAGCTCCTTGAATTCACATTTTTAGGAACAGTTTTTTTGACCTTTTTGGTTATTTTCCAAATTTCAATGGTTAAAATGAGTTGTCCACCCCTATTTATAGAATGTTTTGGCCCTTTTCCCCTAATTTGGTCCCATTTTTCCCCTTTATTGACTTGGTGCCTACCTAAGTTCTCTTTTGAGATATCTTTGGGTCGTTCTGATGAACTTGTTCTTTTAGTGTGTTGTTTTTCTTGAGATGGGTTACACTTATATCGTCCCATGGTAAAATTAATTTTTTTAACTATTGCATATAGGTTAGGTTTTCACCCCCTACATTTTTCATATCGTTGAATTATTTGATTTTCCATAGGATCGATCCCACCAAAGTGTGACACAGAACCTTCTCAACTACTTTAGAAGTTTCGTAATTAGGTGGTAGAGCCTTCCTCTACATGGATGCCCTAGGTAGATCGTTTGCTCCATTTTGGAATCCACGCTGTGATTTTTATCCATAGGCTTGGGAGTCCTTTTTATTTCCGCCATGATTACATATTGAATCACCATTCTTCTTTCTAATCATTTTTCTTGGATTTACCCACGGAACTCCCTAAAAGAGCATTGTTTTTTGTCTTTCAAGATCTCTTAAACTTTGAAAGAAAAATCCAATGAGAGTTCATTTATTCTTTTTGGTTTCGTCTTGATTACTTGAGAAAAGAAGCCCCCCTGGAGTCTTCTTTAATCCCTTTTCAAACTCTCTAAAATTGAAAAGAATTTCAAGTGATCTTGTTTCCCTTCACACTCACCAAACTCAAATTTGAATGCACATCTATCTGGCAGTAGTTTTCCCCTTGTTCAATCCAGATGGTTAATTTATGAATAAAGGTATGCCCTAGGAGCTTCTGTTCACTTGGAGAGTATTCTCAGGCGTAAGTTTAACCCTTTTCGGGCCTAAGGGACTAAATTTTTGAAAAAGGGACATTCTCCTTAGTTTTGGTTTATCTTTTTTTCGGGTATTGGAGATTACTTACGAAAAAGGAACCCCCTCAGAGTCCATAGTTAAGCTCTTTTCATACTCCCTAAATATGAAAAGATTTTCGAGTGACCTTGTTCCTTTCACACTCATTAATTGGTTTAGAAAGAACATCTATTTGGCATAAGTTTAACCCTTTTTCTGGCCAATAGATTATCTAGGAAAAAGGTACGCCTTAGGAGACTTGTCTCGCTAGGAGAGTTCTCCTAAGCTATATTTTATACTTTTTCGAGCTAAAGAGACTAAACTTAGAAAAAGGTTATGAGTTCATAGTTAAGCTCTTTTCAGACTCCATAAAATTGAAAATATCGTCCAGTGATCTTGTCTCATTCACACTCTTTAAAATGGTTTTGAAGAGATGTCCTTTCGGTATAAGTTTAACCATTTTTTGAACCGGATGGACTAGTTACGAAAAAAGAACTCCTTTTGGAGGCTTCTTTGAGATTTTTTTAAGACTCTCTATATGTGAAAAACCATCGAGTTTACCTTCTTTGGCATCGTAAAAATTTACATGGAATGAGTCCTATTGTGTAACTTTTAATTGCACCACATGTCTCATCCTTGCATCTTTGGCCTAATGCCAACTCCTTGTTGCTATCAACTAAACCTTCAAATAATTATTTAAATGCAAGCCTTGAAACACATTTTTCCCTTGCAATCTGATATGTTGACCCATGGAGGAATTTTCCTGAGTGTCCTTATCCTGTACATGTCTCCTTTCACTGAGCATCAATATGTTCCATGCTCTTGGAAATAGTTTTCTTGCCCACAACACTCGTTCCTCCTTTTTAACATAGCAATATTTTATTGCTTTTCAAGCTCGCTAAAGATTTGAAAAAGATTAAAAAAAAACAAATATTCCAAAACGTGGGGAGGTGATATACATTCTCTTTTTTCAGAAGCAAGATAGTCTCCCTTGAACAAAGCACATCCTTTTGTTTGTTCGCAAAGAGTTGGGATCTAGTATGACCTTAGGAGGTTCTTCTCATTACATAGAGTTGTTTCCTCCTCCATTTGGTTACTCTACCAAACATATGGAGAGTTTGTGGTGCCTCTTGTATCGCAAACTTATGACAAATATTTAGTTGCCTCAATCAAATCATTTGTCTTGATTTTGTCCAAGGGAAGTTTTATCCAAACTAAGTCGACCATTTTGTAGTTTGTTTCTTGACTTTCATGAGTCGACCATCCTGAGAGTCCAATCAAGTTCGCATTGAAAATCAATGAAGTTTTGTTCCTAATGATTGATATCCTCCTGTCTTTCCCCGACGACATGTCGAAGACCTTAGGGTAGTGAGTCTTACACTCCTACTGTACTCCTACCTAAGTTTTGAAGATATTGAAGTTGTTTCTTGAGCTATGAAGTCCTCATCTCCAACCACAAGTGTTGATGCTTCTTGAAGATGCATATTGTACTTGTATATCGTCAAATTATTTTGAGATGTAGATCTGTTGTGTATTTATTTAAGCTACACTTTATATATAATTTTATATGACATGGATCTACAATGTAATTGATTAGAATCCAATATTATTTCATCTCGATCATGAGTATGCCCACCTAGGAGAGATTATCATTGTTTTGCAGATGGCACACTCCAGAACTCTGGCCCCAGGCTCACCCGACTCCATTCATTCCCACTGGTAATTATATTGTAATGTATTTCGGCCATCAATTTCTCTTTTGAACTAACACATTAGGGGGCATTTGATATCTTCCAAAAATGCCTTACCTATGAATACATGGCATTGGCCTTTCCACTTACATATTTTTCCAAAATATTATTGAGGTTTCTCCTTAAAACCCTATTTTTTGGAACATGTACGCACCCTGTTGAACTGATATCCCACGTACACATGTGAGTTGCATACTTTTTATCATGCATACATACGTGAGTTGCATACTAGTTAACCTGCTTTTACCTCCAAAAATTTCAAAAAATATTAAATTGCAAGGAATTTGGCACAGTTTATAGGCTATAGAGGGTTTCCCAACCATTTTATCCATTGTAGCTCATCCCCAAATTGAATAACCATATTTTTCTCATATAAAAAGAGGTCTTGGGGTCTCATTTACAACAACAAGAAAGAGAATAAGAAAACTCTTCCAAAATCCCTTCCCCTTCTTTGCCCAAGTTTTGCATCCTATTCTAAGCTTTGTCCTCAACATTTCCCTCCAACCCTTTCTCATTATACAATTGTTTCTCCTTTCCCAAGTGACAAGTTGGTTGTGAGAGGATTACATGGGATTGATGCACTCAGAGCCAAGATAGAGGATCCCAGACCTGGTTTGTGGAGCGTTGCCAATGAAGGTTGTAATCTTTCTAATATTAATATTGAATAAAAGAGTTCTTTCTTGACCCAAAACATTGTGTCTATATGCTTTAATTGATTTATGCATTTATGTCTATATATGAACATTGAAAGTGATAAGTAGATATCGCATGTGTTGTAGCATTGTTTTCCTAATATTTGTGCAGGTCAACTTTGGGAGGATACCTGCAATCTAGGAAGCTGCAAAGGTGAAAGAGTTCTAGGCCTCAATTGTGATGTTATTTTGGTCCAACCTTATTTATGGAAACATCATGTTGTTTATTATTCTAGGCCTCGCAGTGTTATTATTAATTTGAACAAGAAATTGTATAGGATACTAGACGTAGTTCCACCTAGTGTCATTTCCTTTATCGTTTCCAAGAAATTCAAGAATGTCATCTCTCATACTAGGAAGTTTTTCTTCTTCATGATTCACTCTCAGAGTGAGAGAAATATTGTAGCCACATCCATGGCCTCTGCAACCGAACTCTCCACATAGTAGAAGAAAGTGGTTAAGGTCGTGGAAGAATACAAAGACATCTTCTCATCACATACTAGAGTACCTATGCATTGTCAGGTCAAGCATTCCATCGATCTAAGCCCTGGTGCATCGCGACCCAATGGGATAGTCTATTGCCACTCTCTTTTAGAAAATGAGAAGATCAAGTGTCAGATCCAAGAATTTCTCCATAAATGGCACATTCGAGCCAACTCATCACCCTGTGTGTTGAGGCTCATAAATTTCCTATTCTCATCCACCTTTCCCTTCATCATTCTCCACATTTCATCACCCCATTAACCTTTCATGATATCATTTCCATAAATATACTTGGGTTTCACCTTATTGTTCTCCACTTTATTCATTTTAGTATTAAAAGGGAATTTGTGATTAAATGTTAGAAAATTGACATCTTTTCATATATATCTCAAATATGTGTGAGCTTTGTAATGTGTAGGAATATGTGAAGGATTAATTCAAAGGACTTCTCGAATACTTCCTCCACCATTTCAATATTTGAGGAGATAATTCAAGACCATTCCAAGGAGAAGATCATG
>JASDQU010096876.1:0-21620 GCA_032191745.1 Picea mariana | reverse complement strand
CTAGTTACACTCATTTATGGATTAAGGACCTTATTTTCATCCCCTAATCATGGTCAGGGCCCGAAGACCCATCCCAGCTACACAAAAAATCCTAATGGAAACCCTTTCTCATTCATATGAAAAATATCCCCTTTAAAGGGATGATGTTGTAGTTAAAGGCCTTGATCATACTTTACGAATTAAGGACACTATTTTCATCACCTAATCATGGTCAAGGCCCCAACATAAATCCCTACTACACAAAAAATCCTAATGGAAACTTCATCCAACCCGTATGCAAAAGATCCCCTTTAAATGTCTCATGTTGTATTTCATGGCTTTAATCATGGCCTATTAACCCAATAATAATTTTTCAAGGCCTAATTCCTTGGATGTATCCCCCAACCATGGTTAAATTCTTCATAGCCATATTTGATACACAAAATATTATAACAATACCCATATCTCACTCAAAGGTTCATTATTCCCTATAAACAACATGTTATGTGGTTTAGGGCATTGATTATGTCCCTTAATCCCTAAAGGATTCATAAATGACCCAAGGGACTTATTTTCCTCACTTGACCATGGCTAATTACTTAATTCACATGTCCCTAGTGCAAAATATTTCATAATGGTACACATATTCAACTTGGAGGCCAAATATTTCCTCTAAAGGGATTATGTTGAAGGTGATGTTCATGGATATTGAGCCTTACAAATCCATTTATGGAATAAGGCCCTTATTGTCCTCCCTTTGTTATGGTAAAGTCCTTGAGACCCATTCCTACTATGAAAAAACTCATTATTATACCCATATCCTACTTATATGACAAAGATTCACTTTAAAGGAAGTATGTTGTAGTTTGAGGCACTTGCGACAACAACTTAAATAGTTGTGACAGTTTTGCTATGTAAACAATGAAATTTGTCGTTGCAAGGGTCGTTGCAATTGAGACGAAATGTTGGTTTCACATTTTTTGCCTAAATTGTCATATTGGCGACGATATTTCTTTTTTTTTGCAATTGTGATCAGTTCCCTAGGGGCGTCGCTCTCGCGACGTTCATTCAATTTTGTCGCAATTTCCACGTGACACAAAACGTCATTTTAGAGAGTCTAGATTCATCGCAAATTCCACAACATAACGTCGCAAGAGCGTCGAAATAGTTGTCGCAAAATGACCCAAATTTGCTAGTGTTTCCTTCTTCTCTGATAATTGTTGTTTCAAAATGTCCTCTATTTTCTTTGCCTCTTCTAAATCCACTTTTAGCAGGGCAAAGTCTTTATCAGGTTTTTTACTGTCTTTCTCGAAATGTATCAGCAATTGTTTTTGCTTTTTCTTCTTAAATCTGAATCTAGCAATTTCCTCTAGGGCCCTGATCAGTTCTCCTTCCAAGTCAACCAATCTTCTTCATCATTTACATCACTTCACGTGATTTTATTATCATAATCCTCTTTGGCCATAAGCATAAATTCATTAACCTTATCTTCACAAGAAGAATCACTATCTGTGTCTCCTGAAGAGTCATCATTGTTTACACATAAACTTTTCTTTTTACCAAATCTCTTGGAATTGTACTTATCTTCACCTTCAAAGTTATGGTCCTTCTTCTTCTGTGGACACTTAGATGCAAAGTGACCTATCTTTCCACAATTAAAACATTTGAAGGACAACTTGCCTTGGTACTTACCTAATCCTTTCTTTAGTCTTCTCACAAATTTTGCTTCAATTTCATCAGGCTCAGAATCCTTATTCTTATTTACTTTAAATGATGCTTCTCTAGAGGTAGGTTTATCCTTACTAATCCTCATTTCATAAGCAGTTAGAGTTCCAAGAAGTTTATCAATAGACAAAGTCTTAAGATCATTCAGTTCTTCTATTGCAGAAACTTTTGGATTAAATCTATTTGGTAGAGATCTTAAAATCTTCTGAACTAAAAATACGTCTTCAATCTTCTCACCAAGACCCTTCATGGAATTCACGATCTCCTCAACTCTTAAGAAAAAATTATTAATTGTTTCATCCTCATTCATATTTAGTTTTTAAAACTGTAATCTGTAGGTTTGAAGCTTGGCATCCTTTACCTTCTCATTACCTTCATAACTGCTAATGAGTTTGTCCCACATTTCTTTGGCAGATTCTAAGTGCATAACTTTTACAAATTCTGCTTCTAGCTTGTCATCTTTATTAGCTAGTACAACTGGATTTACATAACCAGTCTCTACCACATCCCAGAAATCTAGACCTAAAGCCATTATGTAGGTTCTCATCCTAACTTTCCAGAAGCCAAAGTTTGTTCCATTGAACAGGGGGGCCTTATTGGTTGAAGTTCCTTCATGACTTGTCATGTTTAATATTATTGATCTACCTTTAAATAAAAGGAACCTGCTTTGATNCTCATTACCTTCATAACTGCTAATGAGTTTGTCCCACATTTCTTTGGCAGATTCTAAGTGCATAACTTTTACAAATTCTGCTTCTATCTTGTCATCTTTATTAGCTAGTACAACTGGATTTACATAACCAGTCTCTACCACATCCCAGAAATCTAGACCTAAAGCCATTATGTAGGTTCTCATCCTAACTTTCCAGAAGCCAAAGTTTGTTCCATTGAACAGGGGGGCCTTATTGGTTGAAGTTTCTTCATGACTTGTCATGTTTAATATTATTGATCTACCTTTAAATAAAAGGAACCTGCTCTGATACCAATTGTTGGACAACTGAGAGGGGGGGGGGGTGAATCAGTTGTTACTATGCTTAAACAATTATGCCCATTTTAAACTCATTACAAAACACTCAATGATGATCACAATAATTCAGAGAAGTAAGCAATAGAGTATTCAACATCAATCACACACATGAAATACACAGAGACAAATATTTCTGAGGAAACCCATAAAGGGAGAAAACCTCTTCTTATTGATATGATAAGTAGTCTTTATTTTCTGTACATTATCATTCTTATGATCTCCAACTCCTTTTGAGGATACCACCTCTGTTTTACAAGAAGCAACTTGCTGAGAGCACCAAATCTCTAGTTTCTCTAGCACCCACTAGAAGGAAGCACCAACTCCCTGAGTGTTCCAGCACCAACTGGATGGAAGCATCAACTTCCAGTCACATAGACACCAACCTATATAACAGAGAACAATAGTTCTCCCTTGCACCACCCTGCCACCCTGGTTTTTTTGGCTGAAACCATATGGAAGCTACAAATCCCTGTGTTCAAGCACCCACTTGAAACTTCTAAGGACAACAGTCCTCCCTAGCACCTCCCTACCACTCTGAAATATAAATATTTTCTTTTTGAATTTTATCACAGTGATACAGTATTTATCTATGGCTTACCAGTCTCATCATTGTTCTGCTACACTACTCTCCCTGCGTCAGTGTCTTATTGTTGCTCACATCTTCTTGCGCACACCTGTTCAACTTCTCTTCTTCCTTTTATGCTATGTGTTGCCTCTTCATACTTTTCGTAGCGTCTCTGATATTCCCTTTCGATCATGCACTGCCTCACTTCCTACACACATTCCTCACCCTCATCAAAATCACACTTTCTTCTATGTTATGCATGTCTTTCACATGCCGATTCCTCTACATTATCATCATGTGAACTCTTCGTCTTCTCTGGCGGTTATACAGAATTTGTTCATCATTAGTGGGAATTATCCTGAGATTCCTTGGCTCCTCTGGCAGTCGCAACTCTTTGTCTTCTCTATCAGTTACAACCAATCGTCTTTGGCTTCTTTGGCTTCTAAGCCCCTTCCTTCACATGACCACCGGTGATGACAAAACGCCTATTCAGAAGGTACTTCCCGATATCGATCTAGTGAGTGCTAGCTCTGTTTCTCGATATGACCTTGTGCGATGATCTCATGTGACCATGAGATTGAGGGCGCGTCCAAAGGTGGTTCAGATCAAACTGCTTTTCGCCCCGCAATTTACCTCAATCCTCCACGCGTCCTTTCTCCAAAACCGTGGTTTCGATTGTGGCCCGCCTTCAAATTTTTAAAGTTCATGCATCTTCAATCCCCACAATACGATGGGACCGTTGATCTAACGATCTTTACGGTGCTTCTGATTGGACGGATCAGATCAGATGGTTTATTTCACGGAAACAAATCAATGGTCAGATTTGATCCTTACACTCATCCTTTCATTGTTCAATCCAATGGCTAGGACTTAATCAAACATTGAGATGGACGATTGTCAGAACTTCACCCTTCGGAACTTCGGGATTTCAACTTTTCAAACTTACACTATCCTTCCACTGTACTATGATGAATGGTTGAGAATACACCCGAAGTGATCTTTCAGATCGGACGACTCATGTCCTTGATGAGGTGGTTTGCCGATGTGGGTGAGACGTGTAGGCAGTGTAGTGGAGTGTGGAGGCAAAGCGCGGTAGTGGAGTGTGACGTGTAGCGGGTAGTGGAGTGTGATGACAGAGCACGAAAGTGGTATGTATGAGTGGTTTGGTGGTTTACTCGGAGGGGGGATCAGGTGGTAAGTTGTAATGAGAGAGGGGGGTCCAAGTTAATAGAAAGGTGACATGTATGAGGGTCCCACATAGAAAATGCCACCAAATCAGATCCCCCCCCCACGGTTAAAGGAGAAAGGTCGGGGGGGGGTATGATATTCCCTGTCCACTGTAGATCTGAGTGCTCGATTCTTGGCCACTGAGATTAGCATGCCCTTCTTCTAACTTATCTTGTCCTTCCACTTTAGAATGATCTGACGACTAAAATTTTCTTTGGATGATCCAACGATCAAGGATTTATTTCGGCTCTCCGGGTCTCCGGGCTTCGTGTATTTCAAATCTCAAACTGATGCTTTGGATCAGAAGGCCTAGATCCACTTCGGACGATCCGATTCTTGAGATTTACTCTGGATGATCTGACGGCTGAGATCTATTTCGGATGATCGGACGATCGAGATTTACTTCGGCTCTCCGACTCTCCGGGATTCGGGGATTTCAAATCTCAAACTGAAACTCTCGAACTGATTTCTCCGGAGTGTAACCTCCTCACATCTTTAGACCTAAAACGAATGTTATTAGTTGATCAAGATATTAGATCAATGACTCGATCTGTCTGCGATGCAACTTTTCCTTGGTTAAATCCAATGACTCTCCATATTTTCTTATCCTGTCCTTCCATTTATTTTGATCCGACGGCTGGCGGAAATTCCGGTGATCGAGATCTCAAATCTCATCCCTTGCTTATCTTGTCCTTCCACTTAAATCAATCTGACGGCTGACAGAAATTTGGATGATCGAATTCTCAATAGTTTTTCCCTGCTTATCCTATCCTTCCATTAATTCAATCTGACAGTTGTTGGTCCTATGGATCGGTGATCCAACGACCATTATCACTCTTCCTCCTGAGCTTCTGATCTCTCCGACTTAGAATTTTTTCTAAGTGTTCATAGGTCTCGACCTTTGCTCCTCTTGCGAGTCCGTCTCTCGGACCTCGTCTGCACTTCTGGAAACCGCTATCTCTTCTGAGATTTCTCGTCTTCTGCTCTCTCGATGTTTGGTTCGTTGTTGTTCTTGCCATCAATGACAAGCACAATCTTCCTATAAACATGCCAACAACTGTGTTAGATCTATCACACGCAAGGGTAAAGGTAACTAAGGGTGCTCGAGTCGTTGGTCAAAAAATCTGACGTCGACGTCTTCCATTGAGGGTGCTCTATACACGCGTTTTCCATGACCAAGGGTGTTATTTTCCTGTGCACGAGAGAGAGAGAGAGAGAGAGAGAGAGAGAGAGAGAGAGAGAGAGAGAGTCTGAGGTTTTCTTTGAAGGTGAAAGCCATTCATGGTTTTTAATGACACCGGTGGGTTTGTTGGTGCATTGAGCGAGGAGAAAACTAGAATGATCTCATTTTTTGAAGTTGAGGACCATAGAGGACAAAAAAATAATCCTCGAAGGATGGATCGATTTGATAAAGGTACCAAATTTATTTTTTGGTTCCATAAAGGTAAAAAAACAAAAGTTTTTTTTTTGGAAATATATTTTTTGAAATTGGAAAGATATATATTTTTTAAAGTCTATGAAGATATTAAAAAAAAAAAACGAGTCTATCCTTTTATGTGAAGAAATATTGATTTCTTGAAAGAGAAGAAGAAATATTAAAAAAAAATACATGTATACAAGTGTAAGAAGGTGATAATAATAAAAAAACAATTTTTTGGAGGAGTCTGTGTATAAAGAATTAAAGGCAAAGGTGACAAATGCTAAATTCAAGGTTGAAAAATTTAATGGTAAAAATAACTTCAAATTGTGGAAACTTAAAATGCGATATTTATTAGTACAACAAGGGTTTCATAAGGCATCAAATGGAAAGAGGAAAAAACCTGCATCTATGACCGATGAAGAGTGGGAAGACCCGGATGCCATAGCCCTCGGTGCAATTTGGTTATGTCTTGCCAATGATGTCTTGTTTAACATTATTGGAGAAGAAACGACAACAGGATTATGGAGCAGGATGGAAAGACTTTATATGACGAAGTCCTTGATGAATCAAATCTATCTGAAGAGGCGCCTATACAGTTTTAAAATGAGAGAAGGTACAAAAATTGTAGATCATTTGAATGTGTTTAATACTCTTATATGCTAGTTGAATAGTATGGATGTTAAACCCGATGCCGAAGATAAGAAAATTACAATGTTATGTTCATTTACTGAATCTTGGGACCATATAGTTACTTCCATTAGCTTTAGTACAATCGAGACTCTTGAATTTGATTCCATAGTTGGAGCTCTGTTGTCTTAGGAGGTGTGGAGAAAATCAAGTATTGAAACCTTCGCACTAGAAGCATTGGTGGCTAGAGTTTGGTCCACATAAAGGGTAGAGGATTCAAGTAGAACATCCAGATCTAAGTCAACAAACAAAATTGTTAAGGGAACATGTTGGTATTGTAACAAAGTTCGACATCTTAAAAAGGATTGTTGGAAGTTGCAGGAGTTCAAAAAAGACTCCAAGACAAAGGAAAATCCAGTTGAATCGGATCTAGGTATGATTGATGAAGTCTTGTCTATTATTAGTAGTTTCTCTAAATATTATGAGGAAAGGATTTTAGACTTTGTTGCTTCACACCATATTTTCCCACATTGAAGTTTGTTTACTTCTTATCAAGCAATTGATAGTGGAGTTGTTCTTATGGATAATAATAATTCTTGTAAGACTGGCGGGGTTGGAAGTGTCAAAATCAAAATGTTTAATGGTATTATAAGAACATTAAATGATGTTAGACACGTGACTGAACTAAAGAAAAAATTAATTTCTCTAGGAGTGTTAGATTCTGGTGGTCATAAGTTTACAGGTCGAGGTGGAGAACTACAAGTATTCAAGGGCAGTTTGATGGTCGTGAAAGCAACAAATATTGGAAATTTGTATAATATGGAGGAAAAACTTAAACAAGTGAAGTAGCAGTGGTACTTAATAAAGCAAGTGCACCTACTTGTTTATGGCATCAACGACTAGGCCATATGTACAAGAAAGGGTTGTGGTTGCAGGTACTGGTAAGCCGTAAGTTATTTTCAGACTTTCAATCTTTGAATTTCTGCAAGTTTTATATCTTTGTTGGTTACAATGATGGAGTTAAAAAAAGTAGATTGTGGGATCCTACTTCCCACAAAATCATCACTAGCAGAGATATGTACATGGAACAATTAATAGTTGTTTAGGATCGCAAAGGGAGATTTGTTTTCAAACTTAGGGAATCATTGTATGGCCTAAAGGTACCCAAGAAATTGTACAATATGTTAGATTTTTTCATGGTGAGACAAAATTTCTTAAGAAGTGAATATAACCATTGTGCTTATTTTGAAAGTTTGGAAAATGATATATTCATTTTCTTAGTATTATATGCTCATAATATGCTTATCACAAGCCAAAGCATAATGTTTAAGTGATTTTTGGATAATCATTGCGTAGCAGGGTTTTGAAATGTCCAACATTTCGAATGGACACTCCACCCATCATCAGGGACATTTGAAGCTAACATGTTTGAAACGAGAGCCAAGGTTTGTATTTAAAGAGGGTAATTGAGTTGTGACCGTTGAGACAAGGATTCAGGTGAAATTAGTCGTTGAGATCAATAATTATTAAAAAGCAGTTGAGATGACCGTTGAGATCAAATTATGATTTATGATTAATATTGAGAATAAAATAGTATAACTGGTATTTTGAGAATATTGACAAAATGAATGTTATGAAGAAGGATTAATAATAATAAAAAAATCAAGATTATTTTTATAATAAATGATAAAATAGTGATAATAAAATGAAATAATCAAAGAAGAAATTAGGGTTTGGTAAAGAATATGTTCAATGGGGAACAAATAGAAGGTGTACACATGATTAGATTAAATGTTATTGAAGATATAAGATTAGATTAATTGTTAATTAAAAAGAAAAATAAGCTAAATATATATATATATATATATATATATATATATATATGGTAGTTGTTATGATAGATAAATAAACATATAGAGAGATGATATTAATAAAGTTGTTGAAAAAAGGATGTTGAGAAGTAAGAAAATTGAAAGGAGAACAAATATATGTTGATATTAACGATACAAAAGATTAGGAGGGACAATCTTAGATCAATTATTAATCCTTGGGATCAAGGATAGATCTATATTTAAATGAATAAGATCTAGAAATAATGAAAGTTGTTGAAACCAATGACGTAAATCTCGTCTCAAGGAAAGTATCGACAAGGGTCTGGAATGTAAATTCTCAGTGACATCGGCAGAAAATATCGAAATATCTCGGAAAATGTCACAAGATAGGGGTCTAACTCGAAATATCTCAGAATATCTTAGATATATTGGACAAGGTTTAACTCGGCGATATATTGGATAGATTTACAACACTGGCTGAAACTAATGAGGAGATGAAGGTTGTTAAATAATAAAATAAGGAAATGATAAATCTAGGATAGAAGTAATGGTAATAAATTTAAAGAGTTAAACTGAAGAGTCCATGAGAAAACAAACAAAGGTAGGGATGCTTCATGAAAAGATGACACTAAAGGGAAATAAGATTATGGGGACAAGAAAGGAGGTAGACAAACAGAGCGAAAGAAAATGAAGCCTGAGGTTCAAGGTGATGAATGGTGGGCTTCCAAGATTGGATAAGCTTGTAGCCATCCTCATGATTGAAATTATTAGGATATTTTTCAATTTGGATAGCTTCCCGAGTGAGGCAAGAAAAGTAATAAGGGGCGGAGGTGAGAATTTCGGTTTCGTCAAAACAAATGAGGTGTTTGGAATTCAAGGAGTGTTCGACGATAACTGATTTGGAGATACAATTGTGGGTGGTATCAACTATATGCTCTTTAAGACGGGCTTTGAAGGATCCACTAGTTTGGCCTATGTAGGATTTTTCACAAGAGCACAGAATTTGGTAAAATGCTTGGTCCAAGCATCGGGTCAGATTGTCCTTAGTAGTCCTAAAGAGTTGTGTTGTTTGTAATTCTGGAAATAAATTGTGTAAGGAGTTTTTGAAACATCCAATGTTTCGATTAGACACTCCACCCATCATCAGGGACTGTTGAAGCAAAAAGTATGAAAAGAGTGTTGGGGTAGGGGGGTATATAAAGGTGAAGAGAATATGATCGTTACGAAAAAGGATAGACATAACCGTTATAAATTACCCATTGTGAAAAAAGAAAGTTATTTTGTTATTATTAATAAGGTAAAAGTAAATAACAAAAGGTTAAATTTTAAAGCTAAGAGAATAGTTAATCAATAATAATTATTAAATAATGATATAGTTAATAACTAATAATTATTAAATATTAACATAGTTAATAATAATTATTAAATAATCAGGGAAGGCAGGTGTGAGAGGGGTTTTGTACATCCCTAGAGGAAAAAGACTGCTATGATACTCTTGGAACCTGGGCRTAACCACTAACAATATGGCAGAGGCTTATGCGATGTATCAAGGAGTACTCTTAGCTCAGGAACGRCATATCAGCAACATTATTGTAATAGGGGACTCAAAAAATATAATTCGGCACTTCATTAAAGGGACAGGCCCAAAGAAATCAAAGCTTAAAAGAATCATTGAAAGGATAAGAGCAATCATATCTTCTTTCCAGTCCTCCTTCTACCATGTCCCACGCGCTAACAATACCAAAGTGGATGAACGGGCGAATTTAGCAATTGGAAAGGTCCCAGGTCGTATGGAAATGTTGGATAGGCACATTTTCTTAGCTCCCCCATAATGACTCATCCCCCTCCCGTCGTCGCTCCAATGGGCGCCTATTTCCACACGACGCTATAGTTGGTTGTGGTGTGTTGTAAGCCGAGCGTCATGCTCGGGGAGGATTTGTACTCCCATAAAATCCAGCCCGTGGGAACCTGCACACAACAAGATGACAAAATGGATATCTTGGATCGCTCTGTGTTTTCCTCCTCATCGTACCCGTCTCTCCACGCTCGCTCAGTAGCCCACAACATCACCTCCGCCATAACTTTGCTTGAGGTGAAGGCATTTGAAGGAAACTCAATCATGATTCAGCGCAAGGGAATGCAGTCAGTACATGTCACTCCAACGCTTGAAAGACACTCAAGTCTTGAGATTGCACGAAATTCATGCATCAAGCACATATCTAGAGGAGGTAAATTGGAAGGTAAGATCTCAATTCATTGTAGCAGACAACCACACCAGATCTCTGCCGTTTGGAATATTATAGGGGAAGAGGAGTTAAATCGTCGAAGCAATTCAGGAATATGCCATTACTCCAGCATCAGAGGGATAACACAAGATAAAGTCATGAGCATCGGTCGCACAGGAAGCAGCATAGAGAAAGGAAACACCATAGACAGCATAAGGGGAAACATTGTTAGAGGTAGCATCGACAGACACACCATCGATAGAGGAAGCACCAGAGGCAACTCCGACAAAGGCAACGTAGACAGAGGCAACACTAGAGGAAACATCGACAGAGGCAGGGACTTCGACAAAAGAAGCGTCAAAGGCAGCATCAGTGATTGGAGTGAAGGAAATTTTATAGCAAACATAGTCAGTCTAATTGCAAAAATAGCCCAGTGTTTAGCCTGTGAGCGATCGAAGGACGAACTGGCGGAAGATAATTTATCCACCACCCAGCAACTGACACTCTGCCTTGATTATCACAGCTCCACACTCACTTTCACACTGGACACTCTTGCTCAGTACTGCACATTAATAAATCAATTACATGATGAAGTTGAGTTTCTCATACACCAAGGGGAGAACATAGAAGCCAAGCTGGAAACCAGGCCACCAAACTCATCTTCACAAAGACAGAATGAGGAAACAGAAAGCAGAGCATAACCTAAGCTGCATTATATGAATGTAGCACTAGAGCCCCCTCTAGAATAAGACCGAGTCTAAAGAAGTTCAGTAAGGCACTCCTCAATTTTGTAAAAATGGCATAAATAAATCTTTCGCAAGATAGTTCTAGGATAGATATGAAAAACTTTTCTTTCAGTGAAGTAGGATCAATGCTAGACTCAATTTTGTAAGCCTTTTGGGGAATTTTTGCAGCTCACATCTCCTCCACCAACACCCACCTTTGTAATATGCGACCTCAGTCGTGCCTTTTTATATATATAAAATTTTCATTTTTTGTAAAAAAAAAAATTATTAAATAATAATATAGTTAATAATAATTAATTAATTGAAATTAGTTAGAGACTAGGAATTGAAATATAATTGAAAAAGAGAGTTATTTTGTTATTATTAATTAATCTATAAAAGGTCAAATTATAAAATAAGAGTATAATTGATCAATAATAATATAATTAAGAGTAATTAATTATTATACAAAAAGGAGGTTACACTTTTCTAGGGTTTTGATGCTTGCAACGACCAAGGGTTTCTGAATATTTGTGTCCCCAGTAAAACAAACGACATGATTCTCATATATGTAATCTTCTGATCACGCTGAAATGGACAATGAAGAGGGGGATACAACCCCCTCGTATCGAAACGTAGCAATAAATGATCCATCTAGAATCACCAACTTGCGACCGCCTTTTGAGCCACCGACTCACCTCCAGGAACATATCTACCAGGAAGAGCTACAAAAATACAAAGCGATGTATGTCGAGGTTGAATCCTCCCATCCAAAAGTGATTCGACTTTGGGAGTCGGTAAAATGCATTCCTCCGGCTTCTGCAACACCAAGGTATGTGGTAAACTCGACCAGGGTAGGCAAACACACACAATTTATGAAAGATCATGCCCTAATAGGCAATGTTTTGTGATTATGGCCCTCAGAACGAGACTTGCTCTGGTGGATCAACACCTGGTGGAATCCTAAGGGGCACTTTGAGCTTGAGTTGGGATCCAAGGGTTTATTCAAGGCCATATTTTACAATCTCGAAGACAAGGAAAAAATATTTGAGAATGGACCCTATTTTTTTAATTTTGTTGGTTTTTATCTCCTATTCTAGAAAAACCGATTTAGCCCAGAAAAATAAGACTTCTCCTATGCCTAGTGGGATTAGGCTCTATTCTCTCCCTCAAGATTTCTATGTTGGGGAAATCCTTGCGGGTATTGGCAATACCCTAGGTGTTTGTGTCAAATCAGATGAGACAACATGCCAAAGAAAATATACCTCCTATGTCCGGATATGCGTTTATATGAACATTTCCAAGCCTTTACCTGGATCTCTAACCCTAGAGTATCAGGACGAGGGATGGGTTCAAACTATTGACTATGAGCACATTCCCTTCTAATGTCGAAAGTGTCATGAACATGACCACCTGTTCAGGGATTTCCCCCTAAATGCTTCACACAACCCCACATAGGGAGCACCAGAAAAACCCAAAGATGGATTTACGCAAGTTCGGGGGAGGAAAAAGAAATATCAGAAGAAACAAACCTACCTCAGGATTGAACAAGAAGTTGTTGAAAAGTAACGCATATGAAGTCTTGAATCAACTTCTTGACACTCGGGTAGTTGGATATCCCCATCAATATGTAGGTAAGAACAATAACAAAGGTAAAGCCAAAAAGACTTCAGAACCAATTTTGGAGAAGATTACCCCACCCATTAGAAAAGTACCACTAGAGGAATATCAACTCACAGAGGACAGAGGGGACATAGACATGCAACTATATGACAAAGAACTAGCAGAGATCGATCTGGAGAAACTTGAAGAGGCATATCACATGCAGGAGTTGCAATCCCCCCCTGGAGAAACTTTGCAAGGTACTTAAGTTCTATTTGAAATCCACTGCATGAGCGACATCCATATTTGGTGCGATCTTGGAATCCATTCAGACCTGAGAAAGGATAATCATAAAATTCCAAAGGAAGGGAAAAGACGAGGAAGAAAATTTTCCCAACAACTCATCCAAGAGGTAGGCAGTTTTATGATTAACTTGGAAAAAATCCAAAAAATCTTCGAGCACTTCTTCAACTCCCCCCCACCTCCCTCCTCATGAAGGTTATCTCATGGAATGTTAGAGGCTTGAATGGAAGAACCAAGTAGAGGTTTCTTCGAAACAACATCAGGGCGAAAAATACAGATATATTACTATTACAGGAAACATAATTTGTAGACGTAGCAGTTGGAAACACATTCTCAAGATGTTGGCGATAGAGCAGGTATGTTTACAATGAATCTATAAGAGCATCAAGTGGGATTTCTATTTTAGGGAACCCAACAACAATAGTAATGGACAATTTCTATTCCACCCAATGGATTATTATTGCTCATTATTGTATCATTGGCTCAAGCAAAGAAGGGATTATAACAAATGTTTATGGTCCCCAAAAGTTGTAGTTGGGTGTTGTACGAAATTTAGTTCCAAAAGTTGAGAGGAATGATTGTTATCCTTCTCACTTAAATTCAATTACCATGAGTAATTAAAATTCCCATAAAAAATCTTATGCAATGGAAACCAAAATAAAGAAACAAACAACACCCACTACAATAGATACAGCTATCCAAGCATACCTATAGCCATAAATATGTATCCTACAATCATTAATAGTTGCAAGGCTGCCATTCATACAGGTCCCGAAAAGCCTACCTTCCATATGAAATGCTCGGAAACGGTCCCTGCTTAAAGTGTTGTACACTTAGAAAATAAAATAAAAAAATCACTCTAAACACTCACACATAAAACTCGCAAAACTAATTTAATCTTAAGATTACAATAAGCTCATAATCCTAGCTTTGATACCAACTCAAAAATTGGAAGAGAGATCATTATACACAATAAAATTCACACAATAATTATTTTATTGCTTCAAACAAATTATATATTTATAGGTATCGTTGAACCTTCTAGATCCAAGAATAATGAATCTATATTTCTAAGATTAACTAATACACCCAACTCATATACAATTAGCAACTCACATTTTACTAAAATAAACATTCATTCTAACACTAATTAAAATTGAAAGCTTGCATTTGCTTTACATAATTATAAATTTTTCATATTTACAAATTTATTATTTATGTACAAATGAGAATAAAAACTTCACAAGAAAATTTTATATCTCACCATTTTCTTTAAGAAAAACCAATCTATAATTCAAGATGTAAGCCATATATTCCTCAATCTAATATAATGGAAAGCAGCGGAGATAAAGCAATATAACCAAGGAAGAAGAATATCTCATTTAGATTTGCTTTGTTATTACTCCAATGCACCTATTGTATTCCTCCACCTGCTTTTATTCTAGTTTTAAGGCTTACTAGCAACTAAGCTCACCTCCCTGCTATACAAGAGATCACTTTGATTTCTTGTTCCTAGAAATTTCAAACACAAAAACAAATGATATGGCTTTAAACACTCATTAAAAAAACACTAAAAATCTCTCTATGTTACTCTTCCTTCAATTTCTAACACCTCCTTTAATCTTCCAAATTATATTCAATTTTAATCCCCAAAGTCTTTTCAATCAATGAAAAGGATAAGGTCGAATAAAATTTCAATCAATGAAAAGGGTAAGGTAAAGTAAAATTCACAACCATCTCTCACGTCGTATTAACTTTGTATTCAAAGTCTTTTTATGTGATGGAGTTACTTTCCTATATTTTAAATACCTCAACCATCTGACGTCATATTAATTTTGAACCCCAAAGTCTTTTTATGCGATGGAGTTATTTTCCTGTATTTTAAATACCTCAACCACCTTATCATATGGTATATTTACCAAACTTAATTTATTTATGATTATGAATTTTTATATAATAATTAATTTAATTTTCATATAAGATTATTGATCCATATATAAATTCTATTTATATTATAATTATAAATTTTTATATAATAATTAATTTAATGTTCATATAAAATTATTGATTCATATACATAAATTCTATTTATACTTAATTACTTTAATGAAACATGTCATCAATTAATTCAAGATTTTAGATATATTTTAGATATAAAATGTAAATTATTTTAATGAATTGTAAACATGTTATTTAAATATGTAATTATTTTGTGATTTTAACTATGAAATATAAGTCCATTTTTTTTAAAACCACATGTTTTGGTCACAATTTAGAAAGATGCTTAGTTCTAAGCATAATCATTTTACCCAAATCAAGATAGTATGTATATATATATATATATAAAAGAGACCATTATGTCCTCTCAACTTGTCATAGGCATCTCAAAATATGGCACATATGTTGGAGAGTTGGGCCTTCTTGCTTAGTCTTTTAGTTCCAATGTTGGTGGAGGAAAAAGTGCTTGGTGGGAATGGACCTTCACCCTTATCGGTGATATCATTCCTACTCAACGAGAACATCCCTCAAACCCCTAGCCTTTATTATTTGTAACTCAATGTTCAACTATGTCCATATAAAGTTTCCTAAGTAAACCTTGTATCTTGCACGGCATGGATTTAGACAAACACCATATTAGAATATTGAAACATATGTATAACAATATTCAAGGTGTGTGATAGCCTCCTTGCCATCAAAATCACTATCAAATATACATAACATGAATCAAGCATGAGATAGCCTCCTCACTATCGTCATCTCTATTAGAGGTACATGCCATGGGTCAAGAATGCAATAGTCTCTTTGCTATCGTCACCATTGTCAACGCTACTTAACATGTTAGTCAAACACTAGGTATCTTGGCTTGTATATGAATTTTCACTCCCACTAAAGTGTCAACACATTAACATATACAAATTAAGTGTGAGCAGATTCATTGATATAATTAGCAATATAAGCAACGACACCATTTCATAGGCTCATTCAATTAAGACATAAAACCATAATGCATGATAAATCCCACTAATCAATTAACATCATATAACAACAATATATGTCTATCTATAATATGAGTTCATGATTTCACATCACAATAACATATGGCTTGTTTAGTCATAATGTCAAAATGTGTCTCAGTGCCACACACACACACAACTATGGTGGTTGCCTTGAACCATATAAAACATAAAATATGATGAAATATAAATCCAAGATGGTGGGGCACTACAAATTGTCACTAGCAATTATTAGATAGTGTAATATCAACATTCAACTACCATGAGCGTCAACGTTTCTGGATCTTTATCACCAATATTGTCAAATATCATTAACATCATCAAAATCAGCGTTAACATTATCAAATCATCAACAACTCATCATTATCATCAAGTCAATATCATCAATGCCATCAATGCCATCAATACCATCACAATCCTTACGAAATCATCAATATCCCCAAGATCATTAATCACATCAACTAGCATCATCAACTTAAAATTATCGTAAAGTCAATATCATCAAATTATCTTCAAGAAAAATATCTTCATCAAGTCAAATTAATATAATCATCGTCAATCATCAATCCATTATCATAAAATCAACATCATCAAAAACATCAATATCACAATCATTATCATTAAGTCATCTACATCATCAATATCACCAACATTTTCATCAATATTATCATGATCATAAATAACAATATCATCAAAAGAATCAAGAGCATCAATATCATCAAGAGTATCAATAACGACAAATTATTAATATCATCAACAACATCAATAGCATCAATATAGTAAAAAACAACAATAACGTTAAATCATTAATATAATCAATATCATCAAAGCATCAATAACTCAAATCACTAATATCATCAAGAGCACTAATAACATCGAATCATTAAATTATATCATCGATATCATCAATAACATCAATATCAACATTGTCATTATCAAATTCATAAGTATCATCAAAGTCGCCAAAATTATCAATTCAAACTCGTCAACTTCATTAACATTATCAAATTAGCGTTATCATAAAACATAATTATTATTCATATTATTAATAGCATTAGCATCATCAATATCAAAAAATCATTATCAAAACAACATTAATATCAATATCATCAACATCATCAAGATCATCAATTCAACAATATCATCAAAGCAATGTCATCATGTCAACAACATCATCAAGATCATCAATACCAATGTCAATATCATCATCAATCAAAATCAATATAATCATTATCAACATCGACGAATATGATCAAATCAAATCAACATCATATCAATATTGTCGTATTTTCCAACTTAATAACTACCAAAAAAGTCAAGGTCTATGACATTAACAAGAGATGAGAAACATTATGGTTCTATTCCTTAAAAATCTATCTTTGCAGAAAAGACACTCATTTATTCAAGGTGGTTCCACTTAGGCTAGAAATAACACAATAACCATGGAATACCTTAACATACAAGCAAGGGGAAAGAGGGTCAACCATGAATTTGCATCTAACTTAAGTTATATTACCATGAAAAATCATTCATATGCATACAAGTATGAGCTATCATAAAATTGTAAGGTTGATATCGATGCAACACAAAAATTGTCTAGAGGAAATGTCAGTATCTATGGCATTTAATCTAGCTATTGAAAGGAGGAAAGGGTGCATTGCACCACTTTATTGAAAAAATAGGTAATTTTTGTCATCCATTATTATTAATCAATTTAATTCTCATAAGCCATGTGTTAATATTTACAACATTAATCTTGATACACAATAGCTTAAGTTTGATTAACAAAATCATCTATCGTGCATTAATTGCAAATACCCAAGGTTCTATATCATCATTTACTTATTGATCCAGGTTTATGAAAAACATAAACACATCATTTTGTTCAAAGGTCTAAATAGTAGATGTTAGAAATAAATGAAGAAATGTAATTGTCGGTATATTGTTACAGAGTCAACAAATTTTGAGGTTGGCAGATAATTGAGAGTCTGGTAGTAAGAATAGAGTATAGGCAGATAATTGATAGAGTCTGGCGGTAAGAATACTCAGTTACATAGGTCCAATTCAGATCCATTTTTTAATGGATCTATTGATCTCTAGAAAGTCTATATATATATATATATATATATATATATATATATATATATATATATGCATNTATATATATATATATATATATATATATATATATATATATATATATATATATATGCATGTATATTTCCCTATTCAATAATATGAAATAGAAAACAAGCTCTTTCTACATACAGTTTCATTTGTTGTGTGTTTAATTTTTTGGGGGGTATTGGAGCTTGGCGTGAGAGGTCATGAGGAAGAGGCACTCTGTGAGAAGAGTACACAATATTTGTGAGAGCGATAGAAGTTGCCATGGAATGATAGAGTCATTGGTTAATGTGAGAATTTGCATGTTGGGTAGACAATCCATTACTGTCAGAGGAAGCCACCAGCAATAGGACGAATTGATGTGCATTCAGTGTGTTCAATGGTGTGATTGTAACAACATTGTGATAATTGTTGTTCTAGTAAAATTGTCATTGTAGATAAATTCCTCTTATTTATTTTGCTACTTAGCTATGTCAAATCTAACACATTCCTATCTAAATGAAACAGAGGTAAGTGATGACCTCAAAAATCTAAAGTTGTTTATTTCATATGTAGCCCTATCAACATAAATAGATGATTGTAATGCATGGCCCATAGATTCAGGAGCATTTATTCATATGACTTGTAATAAAGATCGGTTTAAAACCTATCATGAGAAATTTAACTAATGGTGCTAAATGTTAATGTTTATGCCATTATTATAGTTCTTTTCATTTCAATAGATAACAACAACATAAGAACAAGATCACTGAGAAATACACATTCACAAGAGACACAACATTTATCCTGGGAAACCCTCTAGGGGAAGAAAACCCAGCAAAATTTCCTTAATATAGATAGCCAATACAATGCCAAGAGATCTCTATGCTAAAACAGAAATTCCTCTCCAAGATATGCGCCGCTCTCTCTCTCCTTTGTCGGTAACAGATCAGAACTTGTCTCTCAAACTGAGCAAGTGAGTTGTGTTCAAATGAGGCACTAGCCTCCTTTATTTATACAAGTTCTGGCATGTGTGAAGTGTCTCTTCACTGGCAGGGCCAACTTCTCAATCTGGGTGGGTAAACCCACCTTTATTATATTTCTGGGTCTCTTAATTAACTATTGGGGCCGACTTCTTATTCTACCTATTACAATTGTCTTTTGACCAATCCGCAAAAGGGGATTTGGTCCTATTACAATATCCGACATGATCAATCCATAATGGGGATTGATGCTATGAATAAAATATCAATAATAATAAGAATACTCTTTGCAGTTACATTATTTCAACACTCCCCCTTAACAAGAACGGTATTCTTCAGCAGCATCATGCGAGAGAGAGAGGACAACATCATCAACAACATCAGGTGGGAGGACAGAATTATCAATATCATCTTTGCTGGCGTATCTATAAATCATCGGAAGTTTTCTTCATCGGCAGCATCATCATTCTCGAAAGAATGCCATCATCATCTGCATCAATATGTATCAGTATAAAAAATGATACCTCATCACAGCACTAGGTTGGCCCATCACAGTACTAGAATGGCTCTATGTCACAGCTGTTAAGCTGGTATCTCAGTGCAAGTCACATCTTGCTTTACATCTAACAACTAGGTCAGAAGCAAGGTATACATCATCTTGCTTTACGTCTAACAACTGGGTTAGAAGCAAGGAACGCATCATCTTGCTTTACGTCTAACAACTAGGTCAGAAGCAAGGAACACCATCTTTCTATACGTCTAACAACTAGGTCAGAAGCAAGGAACACATCATCTTGCTTTACGTCTAACAACTAGGTCAGAAACAAGGAATCATCTTGCTTTACGTCTAACAGCGAGGTCAGAAGCAAGGAACACACACATCATCTTGCTTTACGTCTAACAACGAGGTCAGAAGCAAGGAATCATCTTGCTTTACGTCTAACAGCAAGGTCAGAAGCAAGGAACACACACATCATCTTGCTTTACGTCTAACAGCGAGGTCAGAAGCAAGGAATCATCTTGCTTTACGTCTAACAGCGAGGTCAGAAGCAAGGAACACACACATCATCTTGCTTTACGTCTAACAGCAAGGTCAGAAGCAAGGAATCATCTTGCTTTACGTCTAACAGTGAGGTAAGAAGCAAGGAATCATATATACTCCCCCTTTCAGGGAGGGTCCTTTCAAACTATACCAATCTTATCTCGAACGTGTTCAAACTTTACACGAGATAGAGGTTTGGTCAACACATCAGCAACCTGTTCATCCGTGCTAACATACAGGAGCTTCAAGGCTCCTCTCTGCACCATGTCACAGATGTAATGATAGTGAATCTCTATGTGCTTCGACCTGTCATGGAATACAGGATTCTCTGTCATCTTTATGCAGCTCTGGTTGTCACAGGATCATGGTTGCTTCCATATCTAGGTCAAATAGACCGGTCAGCAACTTACGAAGCCATATAGCTTCGCAGCTAGCAGAACATGCGGCAATGTACTCTGCTTCCGTTGTGCTGAGAGAAATACTGGATTGCTTCCTACTCTGCCATGAGATAATGGTTGATCCCAAACTGAAACAGCATCCGAAAGTGCTTTTTCTGTCAGCAACGCTTCCTGCCCAATCTAAATCAGTGTATCCACTCAATGTGAAATTATGATCTCTGTCATAACTGAGACCATAATCTAATGTACCTTTAAGGTACCTCATCACATGTTTTGCAGCCACTAGGTGAACACGTCTAGGCTCTATCAAAAACTGACTCAAGGTGTTCACGGCAAAACAAATGTCTGGTCTGGTGTTCGTCAGGTACATTAGTGATCCGATACTCTATATGTACAGTGTGGCATCAATCAAATCTGACGAAGTATCGACCAGCAGCTTCAACTTTGCTTCCATGGGTGTATTCATGGGTTTGCAGTCCAACATGTCGAATCTCTTTAAGATCTCGATCGTGTACTTCCCTTGGTTAAGGAAGATCCTCTCTGGACTCTGCCATACCTCAAGACCTAAGAAGTAATGCATTAGGCCAAGGTCTTTCATTTCAAATTCCGAGGCAAGTCTCCTTTTACATTCAACGATGAGCTTTTCTTCTCCAGTTCAGAATAAGTCGTCCACATATAGTAGTAAGATTACTGGCTCATTATCCATAATTTTGAAGTAGAGATTTGAGTCTGCTTTACTCTTCGTAAAGCCTAAGCTCGTCAAGAAACTATCTATACGGCCATATCAAGCTCTGGGAGCTTGCTTCAATCCGTATAAGGCTTT
>JASDQU010096871.1:0-21605 GCA_032191745.1 Picea mariana | reverse complement strand
TGAATCAGGATGATAATCAAGCTCCACAACCAACAATCTCCCACTTGGATACTAATATCAACAACTCCACCATTGTTGTATCTACTGGAATATGAAATTTGGACCTGGAAAATTTATCATCTTCACCTTCATGCTTGAAGACCAATTGAAACTAAGCAGGAACTCAGTTTCTCCCTGGTTACTCCCTTAGTTAACATGTGTGCAGGATTTTGGCTAGTGTGTATCTTTTACAACTTCAAATGTCCATCTTCCAAGACGGATCATATGAAATGGTACCTGAATTGTATATGATTAGTATTCGAATGGAAGGTTGATTTCTTTGCAAGATGAATGGCACTCTCACTGTCACAATACAACCTGTTATTATCCTGCTTCTTTCCCAATTCCTCCATAAAACTATGTAACCAAATCATATCTTTATTAGCCTCTGTAGCAACAACATACTCTTCCTCTGTTGTTGGAAGTGCAAAAACCTTTTGTAGTTTTGAAATCCAACTTACTGTTGTTCCACCTATAGTAAAAACATACCTTGTGGTGCTCCTCCTACTATCTTTATCACCTGCCATATATGAATCAACATATCCCTGTAGAACAATGTCTGAACCTCCAAAACATAATGCATGAGTAGAAGTACCTCTCAAATACCTGAGAATCCACTTTACTTCCTCCCAATGTTCTTTACATGGATTGTTCATATACCTGCTCACAACTCCCACAACATGTGCAATATCTGGTCTTGTGCAAACCATCTCATACATCAAGCTTCCAATTGTTGAAGAATAAGGGACCCTTGACATGTATTCTATCTCCTCCTGTGTCTTGGGACACATTTCCTTACTTAATTTGAAATGGATGCCAAAAGGTGTACTAACTAGTTTTTCATTCTGCATTCTAAACCTCTCCAACACCTTCTCTATGCACTCACCCTAAGACAATGCCAATTTGCAATTTTTTCTATCTCTTGTTATTCTCATACCAAGGATTTTCTTTGCAGCACCCAAATCCTTCATTGCAAATGAATTAGCTAATTTATTCTTGAGCAAATTTATATCATGCATATTAGACCCTGCAACAAGCATGTCATCTACATACAATAGCAAGATAATATAACCTCCATTTTCTAGCCTTTTAAAATAAACACAGTGATCATAATGCCATCTACTATAACCTTGTTTTGTCATAAACCTGTCAAACTTCAAATACCATTGCCTTGGAGCTTTCTTTAGGCCATACAATATCTTCTTCAACCTGCATACCAAATTTTTCTTCCCTTTGACCTCATACCCCTGTGGTTGTTGCATATAAATATCTTCCTCCAAATCCCCATGGAGAAAAGTTGTTTTTACATCTAACTGTTCAAGATGCAAATCTTCTACTACCACAAGACTTAAAATAGTCCTAATTGAAGTCATTTTAACAACATGAGAAAAAATTTCGTCAAAATCTATACCTTTCTTTTGTGCAAACCCATTTACAACAAGTCTAGCCTTGTACCATTTTTTCCCTCAATCTTCTTCCTTCAACTTGTAAACCCATTTATTATGCAATGCTCTTTTTCCTACAGGAAACTTAACCAAGTCCGAAGTTTATTTATTTACCAAGGAATCCATTTCCTCTTTCATGCCTTACTCCCATTTCGTTTTATTGTTTACATTCATTGCCTCTTCATAACATTCTGGTTCACCAGAATCAATCAGCAATAAATAATACAATGAAGGAGAGTATCATTCAAGGGGTCTACTTAACCTGGTAGATGTTCTAACAACACTTGCAGGAGTTTGAGGTACCTGCTCATCCTGTTGTTATACATTTTTATTTTCTGGTACCTTTGGGATTTCTTTTTCAGTGATCTCATCAAGAACTGTGTATTCTGGTTTTTATTTTTCTTGTTTCTTTCCCTACAATTGATCTTTTTACATGACCTTCTCATTGAATATGAAATATCTACTCCTAATGATTTTTTTATTTTCATAATCCCATAAGAAATAACCAAAATCATTAACATTGTATCCAATAAAGGTACACTTTTTGGATTTTTCCTCAATCTTTGTTCTATTTTGTTTATCAATATGGACAAATGATTCACAACCGAAATTATTCAAAAAAGAATAGCTTACCTTTTTACCTGTTCGTGCCTCCTTTGGAATTATACCATCCAAAGAGCTTGAAGGTCCTCTATTTATTAATTAAACAACAGTATATACAACATCTTCCCATACCTGTAAGGGAAAACCTTCATGCAATCTCATACTCCTTGCATGTTGCATGATTGTCATGTCCATCCTTTCTGACACACCATTTTCTTGTGGTGTTCCTAGAACTGTCTTCTCTCTACGAATCCCATGGTATGAAAAATAATCATCAAAATCCTTTATGCAATATTCACCTCCATTGTTTGATCTGAGACACTTCAAACCTTTTTCCTGTCTCATTCTCAACCAAAACTTTCCATTTCTTAAAAGTATCAAAAACATCATATTTTTTTCGAATGCAATAAACAAAACTTTTCTAGTTGTGTCATCAATAAAAGTAACATAATAACAAGATCCACAAAGACATGATACCTGAGTTGGTCCCCATACATCTGTATGCACAAACTATAACCTTTCACTCTTCTTTTGTTTTCCGACTCTGAGAAATATGACTCTCTTTTGTTTTCCATAAACACAATGCTCACAGAAATCCAAATCAATTTGTTTCAGATATGGAAACAATTTTATTTTGCAAAGTATCTGTATCCCCTTCTCACTCATGTGTCCAAGCCTATGATGCCACAGTGATGTATTCACTCATGTAGAAGCTAAAGATATAGAAGAGTCAATATTACTAGTACATAACTATAATGTACCTACCTTCTCTCATTTTTCTATCACCAATGATCCTTTGGTGACCTTCCACACCTTTTCTATAAATATGGATATACAACCTTCACTTGCCAAATTCCCTGTTGAAATTAGATTTTTCCTTAGATCTGGAACATGTCTTACCTATTTCAACAACCATTGGTTTCCATTGCATCATCACCCAAATGAACCTGTCCAAAATCACCTTGAACATAACCTAGAAAATTTTTCCTATGGGGTGTGGCATGAAATAAAGCACATGAATCTACTACCCAAGACTCATAAATATTATCTATAGAAAGAATCAAATAATCTTGTAACACATCACTTGTTACATTTGCTTCCTGATTTTTCTCGTGTTGTCCATCTCTTTGTTTCTTTGAAGCTCTGCAGTCTTTCTTCAAATGTCATTTCTTCCCACAATTCCAACACTCTATCTTTCCAAATATGGATTTGGAACTTCCCTTCCTAGAATTCTCGTGATTCCCTGAGCCCTTTCCTATATCCTTTTTTCTTCCCCTGTTCTCCATGCTTAATACATTACCTGATGTCTCACTTGTGATTTTCTGTCACATTTCCTCACTAAGGATAACACCAACAACATCATCAAAATTTAAAGTGTTTGATCCAGAGATAGAGTTGCTCACATCCATGACCAAGCCATTCCATCTTTTTGGCAATGAGCACAAGATTAGAAGAGCCCTGACCTCATCATCAAATTCCACTTTTACAAAACTTAGTTGATTAGTAACTGTATTAAATTCATTTAAATGATCTGCAACAGACCCACCTTCATACATATTCATATTAAATAATCTCTTCATTATAAATACCTTATTGGACATCGAGGGTTTTTCATACATTTTAGCCAATGCGCCCATCATCTCCTTCGTTGTCTTTTCTTCTGAAATATTGAAAGCCATCGATGTTGCCAAGAACATCTGTATCGTTCCTAGTGCCTTTTTTTCAAGAACCTTCCATTATTCGTCCTTCATGGTTGTCGGATTCTTTTCTATTCCACCCAATCGTAGGAATATATCCTTTTGATATATATAATCTTCCATCTGCAACTTCCATAACTGGTATTTTTGGCCATTAAATATATCGACCCTAAAATTTCCATCTTCCTCCATTGCTCCCACTCGAACCAAGAACCCTCTTTTCCTACGAGTTACCTTTTTCTCTGATACCAGTTGTTAGAAAAACAGGATCACAGAGAAATAAAATCAAACAAATGCGGAAATAAAACACAAAAGATACACAATAAAATAGAGACACAAATATACATGGTTCACCTAGTGTGGGCTACGTCCACCAGATAAATTTCCAGGTCCTTCCTTTATTATTATCCAACAAATGAAGGGATACAACCTACAACAAACTCGATGTAACTTCCTCTTATTTCTCTCACAGTCTCCTCTCTCAGAATACAATATTCGCAATGATACATAGCCGCAATACATTTCCCTCATAAAATAGGGTTGCCTTCTAGGAAAAACAAAACCCTAACATGACTTGTACTGTCAGATCTATGACCTTATAATGAGCGGTCCAGATTTACAATGAAATTACAATATACATTTACAAGGCAATTTTTCCTTCAGGGGCCTGCTTTCCCCAGGACCCCACAAAGGGGGTAACCCCCCTCTGCACTCCCCTGCATGGCGGAGTGTACATTCTTTTGGGGTGTAAAGTCTTCATGGGGTATAAACATGGATGAAAACAAAGACCTCCGAATCAAGAAGATAATCACGATCCACAACCAACAACCATTAATTTAGTGCATATACAACATGCTAAATGAACATGAAACATAATTATTAAACTCAAATACAACAATATATAAATCATTATGATACATAGAATTCATGCGCAACAATTTATCTCATAATACAAATATAGACAAGATAAAACATTTATCTTTTATAAATAGTTGTGCAACCAACTTCTTGGGACGAATGTTCCATGCAACCATAAAATTATGGAAGTTCCAACCAACCATTGAATTTTTGTCCCAAATATCAACAACAAGTCACCCCTGAGGTGGGGCTAGAAATTCACAAAAAAGGGTGGTCTCTCATTGTCCACTCACAGCTCAAAAAAATCACAACCCACTAGTATTTCCTACAACTATCTCAATTTTCCACCAACTCTCTTCCTTTCGACCTTCCCAACCCAAGGAATGTACCCATTCACTAATATCAATCCCTCGGGAATCCCATTCATTTATCAACATCTCTCTGGCACAAGTAACCAGGAATATCTCACTTGGGAACTTAAGGGAACTCAATGCTAGGAAAACTACCAACAACAGCAACAAACACTTGTTGTTACAATGCAACACACACAGGAGGTCACTCTTTTGGAATGAAACCCTTTCTCTTTAGTATTCAACTCCAAATACACTCCAAAAACACTCCATCATGCTCTAGAATTCACCCTCTTTGGATTTTCTAGGTCCAAGTTCTCTTTCTTTCTCTCTACTTGTTTCTCATGCAAAACATTGATTGTCCAAAAGTGTTGTAATAGCCCATACAAATTTCTCTCCTTGGGATTACTTGCTTGACTCACGCACTTCCCCAAGTTGATTTAACTCATTACCCATGCTTCCAATAACTATGGGATTTGAATTCTCACACCCACCCTCTTACATGCATTCAATTATTGTATTTAGGAACACTCAATCAAAAACTAGAGTTTAATACATAGTCATAATAAAAATTCAGGAATGTGGGTGGAATTAATAGATATGGGTAATTCTCCCTTGGACCCCTCTTAGCCATTCTCCTAGACCCTCCCCTCTCTTGTGGATTAATTTACCCCCCATATATGTCCATTTCCCCTTAGTATTTGGAATCACATTTTATTATTAACACATAGAATTAAAAATTTTATATTACATCGCTTTGTTGTAGCCACATATTATATCTACATTAAAATTAATTAAACTAGGGATTATAGTGGGGATGTTACAAGGAGGATCCCTATATTTATCACATTTTCTCTTTATGTAAAATGTTTTATTGTTTTGTGATGGTTCTTGGAGAGATACAAATGAGTTAAAGTAAATTAGATTTATATTTCATAGCAAATGGAATGATGGTTAATGGATAAAAATATTTTAATTCTTTTAATGAGGTGGAAGAGGATCAAATTACGATGCTCCTTTGATTTTTTCCCTATCTACATGTTAATTATCAAGTACGTTTCAAGTATTTAGGTTTCCTCTTAAAGATTAATGATTATGGGATTAATCACTAGAAGGTTCATAGGAAAAATAGACAAGAGAATAAATTTTTGGTATAATAGATGGTTGTCTAGGGGTGGGAGATTAACTCTGGTGAAATTTGTAGTGGAGGAAATTCCAATCTATTTGAACTCATTGGCTTATATCCCAAAAGTAGTTCTATAAAATATAAGGAAGAAAAGCTTCAAGTTTATATGGCTAGAAAAAGATAAAAAGATGGCATTCCTTTAGCTAAAAGGTAGACCATAGCTAAATGTTGTTTGTGGAGCCCAATTATCTTCATGATTCAAAGGTGTTGTTTCAACCACATTTTGATCTGAGTCCCTGGTGGGGGATTTGTTGGGTATGTGTTATATTTTTTTCATGATTATCCCCATGCTTTGTTACATTGTGTCAGGCACAACAGGGGGTCACAGGGGTAGCATCCCCCCTTATCTAGTGGTTCATGGGAAGAGCCCCAAAGAAAAATATTTTGGGCAGTTTTGTCACACATTTTTTGGGCATGTGGTTTTCTAATTTTGGTTAAGGAATTAAGGCTAAAATATAATCCAGTTCAATGGATTAGGGATTTTGGATGCCATGGGATCTTGCATATTGTATTGTAATGGTGAGAGAGATGAATGTGACTGTTGGAGAGGCACTTTGGATACGTTTTTGGATATGTACCAAAAGAAAGTCGAAGGGAAAAAGGAAATAAAAATATAGACCAAAGTGCATAACGAGAGTATATTCCAAGAAGTGTGATAAAAGAATGCACGATAGAGTAGCACGCAGAAGGAGGAAAACGATTATAAACCATGGAGTTTGGGGACATTTTTTCCACTTTTGTAACGGTTTTTGGGGGACACTTTGTCCACTTTTGTAATGGGATTAACCCTATTGGTATGTATAAATATGTAAGAAAGGAAATAATGTGGGGGTGGGTGATAGTGCATGTAAGTGGTGAATGCTTTTTGGGAAAGGGAGTTGAGCGAAGGAAGGAATTTGTAGTATGACTGAAGAGTGAACTCGCATGGTAGCATAATGGCTAGGTAGGTTTGGGAAGATGCTACTGTTGCATATCTTGTAGTGCAGTGCACAGTTGTAAGAAATCTATTAATGAATGATATAAAAATTCAATCGTTGTGGACATAGGCCAAGTTGGGTTAACCATGTAAATCGTTGTTATGTTATGGTTTCAATATTTTTTTTTTTTTGGTTTATGTTGAATGTATGGATCATATATGGTGTTATGTTGCACATAGATTATGTTTCATAACAAAGTAATTGTTAAGATATGAGATCTGAACACATAATTAAAGGAGCCAAATGATGCCTCACTTCCCCTCATCACTGCAAAACCTTGGCTCCTGTAGCCCGTCTATATTCCTTAGGTGATACTTCACTTGCTCTGCAGGTGTTGGCCCTTGACCAAGTTTTGAGGAAATATTGGTCGTGTTTGATCACTTTTGTGACTTCGACAGGCTGGAAAAAGATGGAGTGCCCAGGTGGAGCGAAGATCATGGGATCTCACTCATATTGTGGGCTTGTGGACCCAACAAAGGGTTTAATAGGGTTTATGTAACGGGTTATGGGATGTCGGCCCATGGGTTTAACCATGCTTAGGCCTTTTTGTAAATGTATAAATAAGTAGCTAAGCGATGTAAGAGATGGTGATGACCGTGGGCTATGTGCACCATATGTTGTAAGTGTTAATGTTGACTTAGTGCAAGAGGTTGTAAGTGGATTTTTGAAGAAAGACAATGTAAAGTAAGGCTCTGTGCTACTGAGGAGTTGGCTATGTGCTTTGACCTAATTTTGGAAGGAGGATCTGGCGCGCTGCGTGCAGATCTCCTATCCTCTGTAGAGTTTTTCTCTGTGGCTTTGTGCACGGGAGTAGATGAATGTAAGAATATTGAAGACTAATAAATAAGAAGAAGTCATTGGTGGACGTAGCCCCACACCGGGGTGAACCAATTATATCCCGTGTCTTGTTGTGCTTTGTGCAATGTGGATTATTCTTAGTAATGTTGTTGTTATGTATGATGAATGCATCTAATGTTGTTGCTTAGTGCTTAATGGTAGTAAAGATAAATGAATGCTAGATATGAGCTAATTCTATGTGATAAGTGATTGTAAGAGCTTGATCTTGATTGATACTACACCGATCTGTAATAAGGGTTTAGTTTGCAATGTGAATGAGACTCATGAACTAATGCATATTGTTGTCTAAGTTCTTTGTTAAGTGTTGTAATCACAGATCTGTGTCCAATATTGGTTGTAGACACATGAGTCCTGCAACCCCCCCTGCCTATACCTTGGGTGAGACTTCATCTACTTCACAGGTGTTGTCGAAAGGGCTGGTAGTTAGGGTTTTATTGGTGCGTTGTTGAAGCGTTGAACCTTGGGTCTTCCCCTATGCCAACAAATGGTTCCATTGTTGGGACTTGAAATTGTGATTACTGGGAACTGAAGAAAAGAGGAATCTCTATGCATAGATCTGTTGTTGTAGTGCGTAGTACAGTAAAGGTTGGAGCTTGTTTAAAAGAAAGAGACGATTGACACTGTGTTATAATTGCAGATGACTGGGACATCTTTCTAAGAAATTCCCTGGTACAGGTCCTATTTGTCTTTGTTGTAAATCTATTGGTCATGAGGTTGAGGATTGCCCAAGGATGATTGCTAAAGTTGAAAATATGAACACGAGACAAGAAATTTATGAAGAAGGACAAGAGACTAAGAATCAGAAAGAGAAAGAATCAGAGCAAGCTCAAACTATGTTAGTATAGTTAAAAAAAAGTAATGGATGACCACAAGGATGTCAGTTTGTCAGAGATCTTGAAATAAAAACATCACATAGTTACAAGAATAGAAGACTTTGACATAGATTGTGTATTGGATGAATAAATACATGTGAATATTATGCAAGAAAGCACTTGGGAAATTTTGGGAAATCCTGCTATGATACCTTCATTGGGAAGGATAGGCTTGTTTAAAGGAGATATGATAACCCTATGTGGAAGAGTTACTAATATACCTATGATTTCTCATGAAACATCAACTAAAGAAGAATTTGAAGTCATTAAATTTGTTGAGAACAATGCCCCTTTTCCACTTTTATTAGGAAATACTTGGATTGAGAAGGATCAGATCATAAAGAAAGGAGAGGAGGAAGGTATAGAACAAAAAAAACAAGAACTAAGGGACTTCATAACCAGAAAAATAGAGCGACTAATAGAATAACAAGAGGATAGGTCGAAGCAAAAGAGGGCAAGAGAACTAGTTGTTGAAGTTGAAAGAACACCGGAAGGCTTGAAGAACCTGTCCATGAAACAAAGAAGAATACCTACCCTGGAGTTAATTTAGAGAAGCGATATTACCTTTGAACCCTTTTAAAGAACATCAGTAGTGCAAATTTACTATGCTAAGAGAAGATAAGAATAAGAATGGAAAGATGAATCCAGAAACTCAGATCACAGAAAAGAAGGCAAGAAATCTCAGTAAGAAGAAATCTAAATTAGAAAAACTATAGGAAGTTCTAGAGAAGACTTTGCAGGAGGCAGACTTGCATGCCCTGAACCTCACCAGATCAACAGAACCATGCAGAATGGGACTTCACCACGACGAGGCAATATGACCGTTTGAGGTGGCCCGACCATTAGAATGACACCCCAAAATGTCTAGAAAACATAGTTATGAGCAAATGAACCATTGAGATCATGCCACAACAGATGGATCCATATTGATGGATGCATTCCTTCCTATTGGAGGAATCTGTTATGACACTTTCTTATTTAACCCATCGAACGCTATGCTAGGACCACTTTTTTCCACCCATGAATATCCAAGCTAATAGAGAATCCATTGTATCGTGTTTCTCTTTCTAGACCTCGCCATGTGTTTGATTACCTCGCTATATGTTTGCCTACCTGATATATTTGGTTACAAGTGTGAATGTGGGGAAAACCTGGTGCGTTAGATAAGTCTATGGAGGAGATTCTCATGGAGCTCATGGCTGAGAGAGTTATGTCTATAGGAATACATGCATCGTCGACTGGCGGATTGCAAGAATCCCCCCCGACTGGACGTCGTTCTAGACGTGCTACTAATAAGTGAAGTAAGAATTAAAATGACATGGATGATGCTAAGTAGATCCCGTTAGTATTTCCAGATTACATAACACCTCTGGATGGTGCAGTTAACCATAACAATATCCCACGTGACTTTGAGTATACATTGATCACTGCATACATTCTGAAGGGGGTACGCGTAGTTGGACCCCAGCTAGGATAGATCCCTACCTTGAAGAACATCGAATTTAACCTCGGAGATAGAAAGAACTACTCCATGCTTGCACCCCCTAGGTATTTGATGAGGATGACTAGGATGAAGCCGCACATAGTCTCCTAGTCATGGATCAAGGAGTTGGCATAGTCAATGATTCTGAATGTGATGAAGATTCCTCACTTTGGCCGACATCAGGAGGTTAATGATTGCGTTAAAATCCTATTTTCATGCTACCATGGAGGGTATATGTGGCTCAACGGGCGTATTATTGTGGATCTGACGCTAATCCACTTAATTACATAACTGAGCATGTAGGGACCGGACCCTCAACAGTTCTACCTAGGGAGGACTTCAGATCGCTTCCTGGCATGGTGCATAAAGGAATATTATGATGATGTAGAAAAGGGAAAGCGAGGCTACAAGGTAGTCTCTATTCAGGATGGCGCAGTGTGCCTAGATTGTTAGGTTATAGCTAGCAAGCTCATAAAAAAGAACCATCCCACGCAGGTCACAGGATTCATAGTGGACCTCGCAGGAAAGTGCATGGAGGGGATGAAAATGAACTGGGTGAGTTACCTTGTTAATGAGCTCAAGAAGAACTATCACAAAGCATAGGATTAGGGCTATGAATTCCATTTCAGTTGGTTATGAGTATTGATCGCATTGGTCGCTTGGAATATGCCAGAAGGAGTGACATTTCTAGAATTTGAACCATCGGAGTCGTTGGATGCAAGGTTCTCCACCTTGGTCACCCGGGTCAAGCATTTTGGTCAGAGAAACACGAAGAAAAATAAGAAAAAGGAGGAAGTGAAGAACATAGAGACCAATGCGGATAACACCGCCTCAGAGGACAGTGGTCCTAACTCACCTGTGGGAGGAGGCATGGATGAAGTAAATCAAGAAAGAGGAGGGGAATAAGGAGAAAAGAAGGGAAAAGGAAAAGTTACACTATTGAAGGATCCCCTTACAGAAGCTAAAACATCAAAGAAAAGGAAGGTTTGTCTGTAGAAACCCTCAGCAAGAAAGAAGACATGCGCCACAAAGACCAAGATGAAGTACACACTCATAGAAGATGATGTTGATCTAATCATCACAATTGTGGAGGATGCCTAAGAGGATATATTGTAGCGATATGGAAAAAAGAAGGAGACGTTGTATGAAAGAATCAAGAAGGAGCTAAAGGAGATATAGAAATCCATCCATTCGAGTCATGTAGTAACTAATGCACCTACTTTGTCGAAGATTACAGAATTGGGGGACGAGCCCACCCAATTACAAAGACTAGTAGATGTAATAGAGTCTCAACTTCAACGAGTCAAAGAAGAAAAGGAACAAGCTACAAAATCCTTGAAGCAAGAAAAGGAGGAGGCAGTGGAGAAACTATGAGTTGTGAAATCATGTGTAACCACCTATGAGAAGGATAAAGATGAAATTAGAGCGATGTTCGAGCAGAACAATGTGAAGATACAGGAAGACAAATATCAGCTGCTCGCAGAGAAGACTACGGTCAAAGAAGCGATGACTAAAGAACTTAGTTTTGTATCGGGCTTGGCATAGGAGGAACCAGAGTCAGTTGAGATGCAAGTGGGGAAGCTCGTCGAATCCATTCAGTAGATTCAAGCATGGATAACAGAGTTAGAACTCCAAGCAGTGTCAAGTAATCCACAATAAGTGTGCAACCAATGGAATGAAGATGCTAAGAGCGTAGTTGGAAGGATCAGGACCCTCGCCTTAGAATGTAAGTAGTTGAGTGATCGAAATGCACTGACCTACGAATGCCTCGTATAAGATATAGAGCTAAGTAAACTGGAAGCACAACTCCAAGAGGCATAGAAGCAGGCATACACCATGCAAGCGCAGATGGATCTACTCACTGCAGTCAAGCAAATGAAGAGATCACAGGATCAACATGTAGTCCAACAACAAATTAATACCATCTAGAGCAGAGTCATGGAAGTTACATAGAGACTACAACCGGTGCAGGATGAAGCCTGCATGATTTTTGAAGAGATTGAAGGACAAGGATTGCAGTTGGACCAGATGGTTATGACAGTGGAACAACTCCTGGAACAACCTATTACAGAGCAACTGATTCAGGAGTTTGCCGAGCATGAGGCTCTGGTGAAGTGAAAAGTTGAGGAATCTCAAGCTAAGATCAAGGCCTTTGAAGGTGCATTGCCTAGTTCTGAGTAACTCAGGACGAGTCATAGGTGAGTGTTGGGGGCCCTTTGGCCCTTGACCAAGTTTTGAGGAAATATTGGTCATGTTTGACCACTTTTGGGACTTCAACAGTCTAGACGAAGATGGAGAGCCCAGGTAGAGTGGAGATCATGGGATCTCACTCATATTACGGGATTGTGGACCCAACAAAGGGTTTACTAGGGTTTATGTAAGAGGTTATGGGATGTCAGCCCATGGGTTTACCCATGCTTAGGCCTTTTTGTAAACGTATAAATAAGTAGCTAAGTGATGTAAGAGATGGTGATGATAGTGGGCTATGTGCACCATATGTTGTAAGTGTTAATGTTGGCTTAGTGCAAGAGTTTGTAAGTGGATTTGTGCAGACAAACTGTGTAAATTAAGGCTCTGTGCTACTGAGGAGTTGGCTCTATGCCTTGAACTGATTTGGGAAGGAGGATCTAGCGCACTACACGTAGATCTACTTTCCTCTGCGGTGTTTGGCTCTGTGTCTTTGTGCACATGAGCAGATGAATGTAAAAATATTGAAGACTAATAAAGAAGAAAAAGTCATTGGTGGACATAGCCCCACACTGAGGTGAACCATGTATATCATGTGTCTTGTTATGCTTTGTGCGATGTGGATTATGCTATCTACTATTGTTGTTATGTATGATGAATCCATCTAACATTGTTTCTTAGTGCTTAAGGGTAGTAAAGATAAATGAATGTTAGATCTGAGCTAATGTTTTGTGCTAAGTGATTGTAAGAGCTTGATCTTGATTGATACTGCGTCGATATGTAATAAGGTTTTAGTCTGCGATGTGAACGAGACTCATGAACTATTGCATATTTTTGTCTAAGTGCTCTGTTAAGTGTTGTAATCATAGATCTGTGTCCCAACTTTGTTGTAGACACCTGAGTCCTGCAACCCCCCCTGCCTCTACCTCGAGTGAGACTTCATCTTCTTTGCAGGTGTTGCCGAAAGGACCGGTAGTTAGGGTTTTTTTGGTGCATTGTTGAAGTTTTGAACCCTGGTTCTGCCCCTGTGCCAACAATAGGTGATTCTGAAAGGGTCAATATCTAAGGGTTTTGTTGGTATTTAAATGATTAACCCTGGGTCTACCCCCTGCATGCCAAAAAATGGATATGTTGTCGGGACCGGGAACTATAATTGAGGAGAATATTTTGGAGAATGAATAGAGAAGAAATTGATGAATGGATGGAAAGAAGGCAACGAGGATTTTCCATAGAACGGAACAGAAACCCTAGGCACAACGACGAACAATGGTTACAAAGGTATGTTTTCATAGATCTGCATCAAATTTTCTTTGGTGAATTTCCTATTATTTTGACTGAATGGTTAGGAAGGCCAGTAGAGAATGTTGGGAGATACAAAATTGAAGATCCGAGAAACTAGACTCTTGAACTGATTAGAGAACTCAATACGGTAAGTAATAAGGGTTCTCGCACAATATATTTATGGTGAGTATTATACTGGGGGGTTATGTTACATAGTTTGTGGTAGATTTTACCCAATATTATAGTGTCGTGGAGAGGGACTTCTTCAAGGTTCGACACGAAAGATATTTGAACGCATTATCCACTTGGATAAATATGTTACTTTGCAAAAATAATGTCATGAAAATGGAATCTGACAACTAAGAAACTTCGCTCACATAGGTGAACTAAGGGATGACTAGAAGAAGTTCTAAGAGTGGGAAGGATGATTAAGGAGTGGATGGAATGGGGATGTCGAGGGAGGATACTGAATCATATGGAGATATTGGAGTACTGCGGTGTGGGAAAAGGTTTATATACAATAAGATGGAGGTTGTGGCTAGAAAAGGAGAGAAGTAGAGAGAATTTGAAGAAAGTGACTACTGCGCAGAACTTGATATCACACCATATAGAGAAAGGAAAAGGAAATAAATAGATCTTGAGTACGACCCAATAAAAGAACAAATTCCATCTCATATGGGAATCTGCATTGAACCCATAACCCTGTGTGCATCATTAAGGATCGAAGTAGGAACTAAGACTTGTTCAAGATAAATTGTAATAAGTAATAGTCAGAATAGTGGGAGAAACACAACAAACCAAATTCATTCGACATCACCAAGGGTAAGTACAACACCTAATACAATGGAATGGGTAGCTCATGTGTTGAGGATGCCTGAGTTTCAGGGAACAGGGTCGGAGGATCTTGAGAAACACTTTTTTGTATGCGACACAATATGGATTGTGAAGAATGTTTAGGATGAGGATATGAAAATTTCATAGTGGGACATGATGTTCAAAGGCCGTGCACTACTATGGTATATGAAATTTCAAATAACTACGCCGACCGAATAATCAAGAACTTTGGCATAGACCAGACAAGCATTGTTAAAAGAATTTAGGAAGTTGAAATCTGAATCTCAATATATTACAGAAATGAAGGAAATTAAGCAAGTGTAGAATGAGACAATGTGGGATTATGACCAGAGATTTAAAGATGTGATGGGTCAACTATCATTTCAGATCCATGAAGAGCAACACCAAGAATGGTTTATAGTAGGCTTATTACCACACATTCATTGTCTGTAAAATCATCAAAATGTCACGTCACAGCCATAAGCTTTAGCAATCACAATGAAATTAGAATCATCTCCTGTAGGAGATGGAATAGGTATGGAACATGTACAGTCACAATAGGCTACACTAAGAATTCAATTATCATAGATAACAAAGGAGAAAGAAAAGTGTGAACATGTTTGGTGTATAACATGCAAGACAAAAGGCCACAGAAAGGAAGAGTTTCCATCCTTCGTGCAATATATTTACACAGGAGCACCAAACCCATTGGTAGGAGGAGTGGGGTACTATGAGATATGTAAGACCTGGGGGCATCATCCAACTGCTTGTCCCCTACTACAGAAATACCAGAGCACGTTGAGAAATTTGTTCTGTAACTTTTGTAAATCGATAGGACACGATGAGAAAGACTATCGTGAATTCTAATTGATGAGACAATGAACTTTAGATGCATGTAGAATCCAGGAGGAAAATGTCATAGCAGAAGGAGTAATTCCACATTATAACACTACAAGAGGATTTAACCAGGGTGGAAATGAAGGTTTCAGCAAAGGTTAAGGATGTGGAGGATCTGGTCGAGGAGGAAGAGGACTGATAATTTGTTACAATTGAAATCAACCATGAGATTTATCAAGGGATTGCCCAAATTTTTACATGACATGTATGTATTTCAGGGCCTTGGATCATGTGACATAAGATTGTACTCAAATGATAGAAAAGTGGCAGGGGAGAGGGAATCAGAACCAACATCAGAATTAGAACCAGAACCAAAACCTGGAGATGATAGTCGTTGAAGAATGTGATGATTAGCCAAGAATAACCATTTTTACGCTCGGTGGGATGATAATCGAACCAGATGTGAAAGAGAAAGGAAAAGGAGTGAAACAATGGATAAGAAAATAAACTGAAACTGTGCCAACATTCAATCCATAGAAAGAAAGGGATACTTATCAAAAAGTGAGGAAAGAGATATTAGGACCATACTGGATAGCTTCTATGTCAAAGACACCACCAGTATATGACATAACTTTGGTTTACGATCACACTATTCCAGACAGGGATGAAAGCAAGGAGGAGTTGCAGTCATATTATAAACTGACCGACGAAGATATGGAGGAGATCACAAAATAATGGTTGGCAAAGTTCCTTGTATTGGTTTATGATGCATAACTCTCTCACCCTAACATCATTGGAAGCTCTTTGGTCACCCAGGTCGAGCATGTTGGGCAGAGCAGTGCAAAGAAAAATAAGAAAAAGGAGGAAGTGAAGAACATAGAGACCAATGAGGAGGACACCGCCTTGGAGGATAGTGGGCCTGACTTGCTAACAAGAGGAGGCAAGGATGAAGTAAATAAAGAAAGAGGAGGGGAAGAAGGAGAAAATCAAGGAAAAGATGAAGTTACACCACCAAAGGATCCCCTTACAGAGGCTGAAACATCAAAGAAAAGGAAGGTTTCTCCATATAAACCCTCGACAAGAAAGAAGGCATGCGCCAATAAGCCCAAGATGAATTCCACGCTCATAGAAGATGATGTCTATCTAATCATCATAGCCATGGAGGATGCTTCAGAGGATATCTTGCAGCGATATGGATAAAAGAAGGAGACGTTGTATGAAAGAACCGAGAAGGAGCTAAAGGAGATACAACAAGCCATCCATTCGAGCGCCGCAGTAACTACTATGCCTACTTCATAGAAGATTGTAGAATTGGGGGATGAGCCCCCCGAATTACAAAGACTAGAAAATGTAACAGAGGCTCGGCTTCAACGAGTCCAAGAAGAAAAGGAACAGGCTACATAAGCCTTGAAGCAAGAAAAGGAGGAGGTCGTGGAGAAACTATGAGTTGCATAGTCCTGTGTAACCTCCTACGAGAAGGAGAAAGATGAAATTAGCGCGATGTTCAAGAAGAACAATGCGAAGATACAGGAAGAAAAATAACAACTACTCACAGAGAAGACTGTAGTCAAAGAAGAGGTGACTAAAGAATTTAGTTTTGTGCCGGACTTGGCACAGGAGGAACTAGAGTCAGTTGAGATGCAAGTGGGGAAGCTCATCGAAGTCATTCAACAGCTTCAAGCATGGATAACAGAGTTAGAACTCCAAGCAGTGTCGAGCACTCTGCAAGAAGTGCACGACCAAAGAGATGAAGCTACTGAGATCGCAGTTGGAAGGATCAGGACCCTCACCTTAGAATGTAATCAGTTGAGTGATCAAAGTGCCTAGACCTATGAATGCCTCATAGAATATTCGGAGCTGAAGAAACTGGAAGCACAGCTCCAGGAGGCGCACAAGCAGGAATCCACCATGCAAGTGTAGATGAAGCTACTCAGTACGGTCGAGTGAATGAAGAGATCACAAGAGAAGTGCGCAATCCAACAACAGATTACTGGCATCCAGAGCAGAGTCATGGAAGTTACACAGAGACTATAGTTCGTGCAGGACAAAGCCTGCATGATTTTTGAAGAGATTGAAGGACAAGGATCGCAGCTGGACTAGATGGTTACAACAGTGGAACATTGCTTGGAAGGGCCTGTTATAGAGAAACTAATTCAGGAGTTCGTCAAGTAGGAGGCTCTGGCGAAGTGACAAGTTGAGGTAGCACGAGCTAAGATCGAGGCCTTTGAAGGTGTGTTGCCTAGATCTGAGTGACTCAGGATGAGTCACAGGTGAGTTCTGGGGACCCTTTGGCCCTTGACCAAGTTTTGAGGAAATATTGGTCATTTTTTACCACTTTTGGGAACTCAACAAGTTGGACGAAGATGGAGTGCCTAGGCGGAGAGGAGATCGCGGGATCTCACTCATGTTGCAGGCTTGAAGGGTTTACTAGGGTTTATGTAAATGTATAAATAAGTATCTAGGTGATGTAAGAGATGGTCATGATAGTGCGCTATGTGCACCATATGTTGAAAGTGTTAATGTTAGCTTAGTGCAAGAGGTTTTAAGTGGCTTTTTGAAGAAAAACTATGTAAATTAAGGCTCTCTGCTACTGAGGAGTTGAGCTTGTGCTACTGAGGAGTTGGCTCTGTGCCTTGACCTGATTTGGGAAGGAGGATCTGGGGCACTACGCGTAGATCTCCTTTCCTCTGCGGAGTTTGGCTCTGTGGATTTGTGCATAGGAGCAGACGAATGTAAGAATATTGAATACTAATAAAGAATAAGAAGTCATTGGTGGTTGTAGCCCCACACTGGGGTGAACCACATATATCATGTGTATTGTTATGCTTTATGTGATGTAGATTATGCTTAGTACTATTGTTCTTATGTATGATTAATACATCTAATGTTGTTTCTTAGTGCTTAATGGTGGTAAAGATAAATGAATGCTAGATCTGAGCTAATGATATGTGGTAAGTGATTGTGAGAGCCTGATCTTGATTGATACTGCGTCGATCTGTAATAAGGGTTTATTCTCCGATGTGAATGAGACTCATGAACTAATGCATATTTTTGTCTAAGTTCTTTGTTAAGTGTTGTAATCAAAGATCTGTGTCCTAGCTTGGTTGTAGACACCTGAGTCATACAACCCCCCTTCCTGTACCTCGTGTGATACTTCTTCTGCTTCACAGGTGTTGCCGAAAGGGCCAGTAATTAGAGTTTTATTGGTGCATTCTTGAAGCATTGAACCCTGGGTCTACCACTGTGCCAACAGAAGGTGATTATGAAAGGGTCGGTATCTAAGGGTTTTGTTGGTATTTGAAGGATTAACCCTAGGTCTACCCCCTGCATGCCAAAAAATGATTATGTTTCCAGGATCAAGAACTATAATTGAGGGGAATATTTTGCAGAGGGAATAGAGAAGAAATTGAAGAATGGATGGAAAGAAAGCAACGAGGATTTTCCATAGAACAAAATAGAAACCCTAGGCACAATGATGAACAATGTTTACAAAGGTATGTTTTCATAGATCTGCATAAAATTTTCTTCGGTGAATTTCCATTTCCTATTATTTTGACTGAATGGTTAGGAAGGCTAGTAGAGAATGTTGGGAGATACAAAATTGAATATCTGAGAAACTGGACTCTTGAACTGATCAGACAACTCAATATGGTAAGTAATAATGTTTCTCGCGCAATAAATTTATGGTTGATTATTATACTAGGGGGTTATGTTACAAAGTTTGCAGTAGATTTTACCCAATATTATAGTGTCGTGGAGAGGGACTTCTTCAAGGGTCGACACGAAAGATATTTGAACGCATTATATACTTGGATAAAGATGTTACTTTGCAAAAATAATGTCATGAATATGGAATCTAACAACTAGGAACCTTTTCTCACATAGGTGAACTAGGGGATGACTAGAGGAATTTATAAGAGTGAGAAGGATGATTAAGGAGTGGATGGACTGAGGATGTCGAGGGAGGATACTGAATCATATGGATATATTGGAGTATTGCGGTGTGGAAAAGTTTTAGATAAATCAAGAAGGAGGTTGTGGCTAGAAAAGGAGAGAAGCAGAGAGAATTTGAGGAAAGTGACTACTAAGCAGAACTTCATATCACACCATATAGAGAAAGGAAAAGGAAATAAATAGATCCTGAGTACCACCCAATAGAAGAAGGAAGTCCATCTCATATTGGAATCTTCGTTGAACCCATAACCCTATGTGCATCATTAAGGATGGAAGCAGGAACTGAGACTTGTTCAAGAGCAATCGTAATAAGTAATAGTCAAAATAGTGGGAGAAACACAACAAACCAGATTCATTTGACATCACCAAGGGTAAGTACAACACCTAATACAATGGAATGGGTAGTTCACGCATTGAGGATGCTCGAGTTTCAGGGAACAAGGTTGGAGGATCTTGAGCAACATTTTTTTGTATGAGACACAATATGGATTGTGAATAATGTACAGGATGAGGCAATGAAAATTGCGTAGTTGGACACGACATTCAAAGGCCATGCACTACTATGGTATATGAAATTTGAGACAACTACGCCGACCAAACAATCAAGAACTTTGGCATAGATCAGACAAGCATTGTTAAAAGAATTCAGGAAGTTGAAATCTGAATCTCAATATATTACAGAACTGAAGGAAATTAAGCAAGTGCAGAATGAGACAATGTGGGATTATGACCATACATTTAAAGATGTGATGGGTTGACTAGCCTTTCATATCCATGAAGAGAAATACCAAGAATGGTTTATAGTAGGCTTATTACCACACATTCATTGCTTGTTAACACATCAAAAGGTCATGTCATAGCCATAAGCTTTAGAAATCACAATGAAATTGGAATCATCTCCTGTAGGAGATGGAATAGGTATGGAACATGTACAGTCACAATAGGCTGCACTAAGAATTCAATTATCATAGATAACAAAGGAGAAGGAAAAGTTCAAACATGTTTGGTGTATAACATGCAAGACAAAAGGCCACAGAAAGGAAGAGTTTCCATCCTTCACGCAGTATATTTCCACAGGAGCACCAAACCCATTGGCAAGAGGAGTGGGGTATTACAAGATATGTACGACCTAGGGGCATCATCTAGCTGTTTGTCCCCTACTGCAGAAATATCAGAGCACGCTGAGAAATTTTTTCTGTAAATTTTGTAATCGGTAGAACACGATAAGAAAGAATGTCGTGAATTCTAATTGATGAGACAATGGACTTTGGATGCGCATAGAATCCAGGAGGAAAATGTCACAACAGAAGGAGGAATTCCACATTATAAAACTCCAAGAGGATTTAACCAGGGTGGAAATGGAGGTTTCGACAGAGGTTGAGGATGTGGAGGATTTGGTCGAGGAGGAAGAGGACTGATAATTTGTTACAATTGAAATCAACCCAGACATTTAGCAAGGGATTGCCCAAATTCTTGCATGACATGTATGTATTTCCTTGGATCATGTGACAGAATATTGTCCTCAACTGATAGAAAAGTGGCAGGTGAGAGGGAATCAGAACCAAAACCAAAACCTGTAGATGATATTCATTGAAGAAAGTGATGATTAGCAAAGAATAACCATTGCTACACTCGGTGGGATGATAACCGAACCAGATGCAAGAGAGAAAGGAAAAGGAGTGCAACAATGGATAAGAAAAGAAATTGAAACCATGACAACATTCAAACCACATAAAGAAAGGGAGACTTATCAACAAGCAAGGAAAGAGATATTAGTACCATACTTGATAGCTTTTATGTCAAATACACCACCAGTATATGACATGACATCGGTTTATGATCACACTATTCTAGACAAGCCAATAGAGAAGGTAAACACCTTGACATGCTTCCTAAAAAGATGTTTAGAATTGATGTAGGATGAGACAACACTGAATACATTGCAAAGGATGATTGATTAGTGTACACAAGACAAAGAAGTACCTACGATGCAGAAAGTAGAGAACCAAGTATTGCGCAAGAAGAGGACAAATAGAGAATTCAGATTAAGTGCGCGGATAGGAGAATATGGCATGGATAATGTCATTTTGGACTTAGGATCAGATGTCAATGTATTTCCAAGATAGATGTGGGAGATGATGGGG
>JASDQU010096869.1:9986-21605 GCA_032191745.1 Picea mariana | reverse complement strand
GACTTTTTATTTTATTTTATGTTGTTTAATACAAGTCATTCATATTTAGTTTTATTTTAATATTTTCCCAAAATATCTACATAAGGGAGGTGGATGGATAATGATGAGGTGGTTGAGGACACTTGGGGAAGTGTGTATGAAAACTTGATAAATAGGGAGAAGGATGGAGAGGTTGAGGCATGATGAGAGGTTGTGACATTTTTGGAAGAGATGATCCTTGTGATAGTTTCCTTTGAGCATTTGTGCTTTACTGTTCTTGGGGTCACGGGCACGGAGGGCCAAGAAACCGAAAGGTTTCTTGGAGCTAGGAAGCCAGCTAGGCTCCTAGTTGGCAGGGAGGATTCTGTTGTTTCACTCTGGGCAAGCGGGAAAAGAATACTTGGAAGCGCCCAGGACTACAGTACAACCGGTGAGCTTCAACAAGCTGAGAAGGAGGTATTTTTCAGTGGTATTTTGCTATTGATTTTTTGAGTATACTTATGTTTTAAGTTCATAAATCTTAAAGTTAGCCTACTACTTATTTCGTCATGTTATTAGATTTATCATTGAGCAAATGTAGAATAATTATGTAAATGAAAATGGAATAATGTTAAAACGAAGTTTCTATTGTGTATGTGTTTGAATAAATGATTATTTGCTTAGCATCTTATGGATGGGTGCTACAAGGAAACAATACACCAAGTAGATCTTAACTAACTCCTAAGTTTCTAAATATCCTAACATGTTGGATGATTTTGACCGTCGGATCTGCAAGACAAATCAACAGCAAGGTTGAATTGTGGGGAGCGAAAGAATAATTAAACATCTCGCTAGTTCCAATCTCGTAATTGGTCTAGATCATCAGATCTCATAGACTCAGATATCGATGACTATGGTTGATCCAACAAGAAATCATATTAAGTCGGATTGAGTTGTGATTGTCAAATGCACAATTGCCAGATCAACGAAAGGGATAGATTGTGGAGATTGGAAGGAGAATCAAATATCACGCTAGTTCCAATCCCGCAATTAGTCAAAACCATCATATCTTATAGCCTCGAAGAGCGATGATTTTGGTTGACTCACCAACAATGCACAACTTCAAATTGTGGAGTTTTGGTGATGATTTAAATCACTCAAAAGTTTTCATTCTGCAACCATCGTTGATCATTGATATTCTTCAAGAATATTCACAACCATCGGATCACTTTTAGTGGAAGGATAGGATAAGAAGAGCTAAAGGGTTTAGATTTTGATTATCCAAACACCTATCAGATTTCAAATCAAACCCAAATTCCCATCAGTCGTCGGATCATTTTAAAGTGGAAGGATAGGATAAGTGAGGTAAAAGATATGATATCTCATTTATAGGAATTTTTGTCAACCGTTCGATCATTCTAAGTGGAAGGACAAGATAAGCTAGAAGAGTTGCATCGCAGACAAATCAATCCATCAATCCAAGATCATGATCGACAAACAAAATTTAGTTCGAGTATAAATATGCGAGGAGGTTAGGCTCTGGAAAAATATCACTTCAGATTTTTCAGTTTGAGATTTGAAAAACCTGAAGCCCGGAGAGCCTAAAATCTGAAATGAATAAGGACCATCAGATCTAGAGAACATACAATGAATGTTATATTAGGGAGATCTACATTAGCAGACTACGTCAGCAAACCTCATCTGCAAGGACATGTGTCAGACCACGTCAGAAAAAGATATATGGGAGATCACATCAGCAAACCAGATCAGCAAGGATATGTGGAAGACCACGTCAGCAGACCACGTCAGCAAGGATGCGTGGAAGATCACGTCAATAGACCACGTCAACAAGGACACGAGTCGTCTGATATCAAATATCACTTCGAGTGTATTCTCAACTGTTGATCATAGTACAATGGAAGGATAGTGTAAGTTTGAAAAGTTGAAATCCCAAATTTCTGAAGGGTGAAGTTCTAACAACCATCCATCGTCGAGGAGGACCGCTGGTGCAATATTCACAACTTCATAAGTTTTTGGATGGGGAGAACATGAAATTCACCGAAGATAAATATTGATTGTTGATATTCTTCGATAATATTCACAACCATCGAATCACTTTGAGTGGAAGGATAGGATAAGCAGAGCTAAAGGGTTGAGAATTTCATTATCCGAATACTCATCAGCCGTCGGATCAAACTTGAATTCCTAGCAGCTATCGGATCATTTTAAAGTGGAAGTATAGGATAAGTGGGGTAAAAGATCTGAGATCTCATTTATGCAAATTTCCATCAGCCGTTGGATCATTCTAAGTGGAAGGACAGGATAATCTAGAAGAGCTGCATCGTAGACAAATCGAGCCATCAATCCAAGATCATGATCAATGAACAACATTTAGTTTGGGTATAAATATGCGAGGAGGTTAAGCTCCGAAAAAATCTCACTTCATATTTTTCAGTTTGAGATTTGAAAAACACAAAGCCCGGAGAGTCAAAAATCCTAAATGAATAAGGACCATCGGATCTGGAGAACATACGATGATCATTAGATCAGGGAGATCTACGTCATTAAATTACATCAGCAAACCTCATCCGCAAGGATATGTGGCAGACCATGTTAGAAAAGGACATATGGGAGATCACGTTAGCAAACCACATCAGCAAGGATATGTGGTTGACCACATCAACAAACCACATCAGCAAGGACATGTGGAAGACCACGTCAATGGACCATGTTAGCAAGGACATGAGTCATCCGATCTGAAAGATCACTTCGAGTGTATTCTCAATCGTTGATCATACTACAATGGAAGGATAGTGTAAGTTTGAAAAGTTGAAATCCTGAAGTTCTGAAGGGAGAAGTTTCGATAGTCATCCATCATCGAGGAGGATAGGTGGCATGAGATCCACAACTTCAGAAGTTTGTGGATGGGGAGAACGTGAAATTCTATGAAGACAAATATAGACTCATGGAAGGAGGAAAGGTCAAGACCATTGAACATTCAGAAAACCTTATAAGTTAGATAGATCATAAGGTTAGGGTGAGAAGCCTCAGAAGTCATGCGATCAATAAATTGATATTGTTGATCATCTCATATAATGGATGTCAGTCATATGAGTGACCATGGGCTTGAGGACCATTGGAGGATTGTGACCATCAGATCCGCAAGACAGATCAATGGCGGGGATGAATTGTGGGGAGAAAAAGAAGAATTAAACATCTCGCTAGTTCCAATCCCACAATTGGTTTATATCATCAGATCTCATAGACTCAGATATCGATGACTGTGGTTGATCCAACAAGCAGTCATATTAAGTCATATTGAGTTGTGACTATCAAATGCGCACTTGCCAGATCAATAGAAGAGATAGATTGCAGAGATCAGAAGGAGAATTAAACATTGCACTGGTTCCAATCCCGCAATTAGTCAGGAATGTTAGATATTATAGCCTCGAAGATTGACTATTGTGTTTGACTCACCAATGGCACACAACTTCAAATTGTGGAGTTTTGGTGACAAGTTAAATCACTCGCAAGTTGTGGTTCCGCAAACATCGTTGATCATTGATCTTCTTCGAGAATATTCACAACCATCATATCACTTTAAGTGGAAGGATAGGATAAGCGGGGCTAAAGGGTTGAGAATTTGATTATCCAAATAACCATCATCCATTGGATCAAACCCAAATTCCCGTCAGTCATCAGATCATTTTAAAGTGGAAGGATAGGATAAGCGAGGTAAAGGATCTGAGATATCATTTATGAGAATTTCCATCAGTCGTTGGATCATTGTAAATGGAAGGATAGGATAAGCTAGAAGAGATGCATCGCATATAGATCGATCCATCGATCCAAAATCATGATCGATGAACAACATTTAGTTCAGGTATAAATATGTGAGGAGGTTAAGCTCCGGAAAAATATCACTTCAGATTTTTTAGTTTGAGATTTGAAAAACCAGAAGCCCAAAGAGCCGGAAATTTGAAATGAATAAGGACCATCAGATATGGAGAACATACAATGACCGTTATATCAGGGAGATATACGTCATCATATTACATCAGTAAACCTCATCCGCAAGGACATGTGGCAGACCAGGTCAGCAAACCTCATCCGCAAGGACATGTGGCAGACCATGTCAACAAACCTCATCCGCAAGGACATGTGGCAAATCACATCAGAAAAGGACATATGGGAGATCATGTCAGCAGACTACGGTAGTAAGGATATGTGGAAAACCATGTCAGGAGACCACATCAGCAAGGACATGTGGCAGACCACGTTAGCAAACCACATCAGCAAGGACACGGGTCGTCCGATCTGAAAGATTACTTTGGGTGTATTCTCAACCATTGATCATGGTACAATGGAAGGACAATGTAAGTTTGAAAAGTTGAAATCCCAAAGTTATGAAGGGAGAAGTTATGACAACTGTCCATTGTCGAGGAGGATAGGTGGCATGAGATCCACAACTTCAGAAGTTTGTAGATGGGGAGAACATGAAATTCACCAAAGACAAATCTCGACCGTTGATCGTCAAGGGAAGTATGTGTCAATTGATCTGAGATTTTAGAGAAATATCACTTCAAGTATTTCCAGTTGAGACCTAAGAATCCCAAAGTTCAGATACGTGAAAGGATCATGATTGTTGATCTGAAATGGACACGTGTTAGTCGATTGCCAGCTTCGGGAAAAATCAAAGGAAGGTTGAAAGGTTGGAAATTTGAGATTTCTGAACCCCAAATACCCGAAGGGATTGTGACTGTTGATTCAAGAAGACCACGCATCATTAGTTTGTGAAATCTAGGTGAAATGCTCTGGGAGAAAGTGGATTTTGAGAATTGAGACTCCAGAAGCCCAAAAGGTGAAATCAATCTCATCCATTGGTTTGGAGGGCCACATGCCACTTGGTCGTTGAGACTAAGGATTATGCATGGATGGAGGAAAGAAGGCAGGAAAGGAAGATAGATCGGAGTCGTTGATCAAAGGAGCACCATAAATATCATGAGATCGATGGTCTCATTGAATTGTGGGATCAGAACATGCTCATGTCTTAATTTTGCATGAGTGGTCCACAATTGAAACCACGGTTTTGGAGAAAGGGTACATGGCAGTTGGAGGTAAATTTCAGGGAAAAAAGTAGTTTGTTCTACAGCACCTTTGGATGCGCCCACAATCACGTGGTCACATGAGTTCATCACCCAAGGTCATATCGAGGGAGGAGATAACACGTCACTAAGCTCCACTTCGGAGTTCAGGAGATTGGGAAGTGCCTTTTGAATAGGCATTTGGTCATCGACGATGGTCACGTGAAGGAAGGGGATTAGACGCCAAAAAATCCAAAATGAACGCATGGAGGTTTTTCTTAGTAACTGCCAGAACAAAGTGATTATATCTACCAGAGAATGTGAGGAGATGCAGGGTGATTGCCAGAGGAGCTGAAGAGTCTGGAGCTAAATTCCAATGGAATGAAGACTCATCATAGAAACGATTGACAGATGGAAAAGCGTTGAAGACTGTAACTGCCAGAGAAGCCAAAGAATCTGAGGATAATGGCCACTGATGAAGAATAGACTCACCATAATCACCAAGAGAGGATGAAGAGTTAGGTGTATGATCTGGCAGAGGACTTGGCATGATAAATATACATAAAACAAAGAAGAGATGGTTACTTATTTTGATATTTATTCATGTGGGAAGAAGTAGGCTGTGCACAAGAGCTGAAGCACACAGAAGAGGTGTAGTGCAGAGAATGGAAATGGTTCACAGAGAATAAAATGTAGAAGAAAGAAATAAAACAAAATGCATATATAAGAGATGAAGATAAATATGAGGTGTGCATGCAGAGACAGAGCAAAAGAACATAAATCGCAAGAAGATGTGAGTAGGAAGACACTGGTGTAGGAAGAGCAGATTAGTGTAGAAGAACAGTGATGAGACTGGTAAGTCATTGATAAATATTGTATCACTGTCATTGATAATATAGGGTGGTGCGAGGGAGGATTGTTTTCCTCAGAGTTTCAAGTGGGTGCTTGAACACATGGAGTTGTAGCTTCCATCCGATTGCAACTAGAAAAACCAGGGTGGTAGCGTGGTGTAAGAGAGAACTATTGTTCTCTATTATATAGGTTGGTGCCTGTGTAACTAGAAGTTGATGCTTCCATCCAGTTGTTGCTGGAACACTTAGGGAGTTGGTGCTTCCTTCTAGTGGGTTCTAGAGAATCAAGAGAGTTGGTGCTCTCAACAAGTTGTTGCTTGTAAATTAAAGGTGGTAGCCTCTAAATGAGTTGTTTCTCATAAGAATGATAATGTATAGAAAATAAAGACTACGTATCATATCAAGAAGAAGAGGTTTTCTCCCTTTATGGGTTTTCTTAGGAATATTTACCTCTGTGTATTTCATGTGTGTGATTGATGTTCAATATTCTATTGCTTACTTCCCTACATTATTTTGATGATCATTGAGTGTTCTATAAAGATTTTAAAATGGGCATAATTTTTTAAGCACAGTAACAACCAATTCACCCCCCCCTTCTTAGTTGTCCAACAATTGGTATCAGAGCCAGTTCCCTTTATTTAAGGGTAGATCCTAGAGATTAAACATGAATAGCCATGAAGGAACTTCAACCAAAAAGTCCCCTCTATTCATTGGAACAAAATTTTCCTTCTGGAAAGTTAGGATGAGAACCTACATAATGTCTTTAGGTGCAGATGTATGGGATGTGGTAGAGACTGGTTATGTAAAGCCAATTGTACTAGCTAATAAATATGACAAGATAGAATTCAAATTCAACACTATGGATATGAATGCTATTCTGAGTGGGCTTGCAGAAGAAGAATTTGTAAAAGTTATGTACTTAGAATCTGCCAAAGAAATGTTGGACAAAATCATTAGCAATTATGAAGGTTATGAGAAGGTAAAGGATGCCAAGCTTCGAACCTGCAAATTACAGTTTGAACAACTAAATATGAATGAGGATGAAATAGTTAATAAATTTTTCTTAAGAGTTGAGTAGCTTGTAAATTCCATGAAGGGTCTTGGTGAGAAGATTGAAGACGTATTTTTAGTTCAAAAAATTTTGAGATCTCTGCCAGATAGGTTCAACCCAAAGGTCTCTGCTATAGAATAAGTTAATGATCTAAAAGCTCTACGTTTTGATCAACTTCTAGGAATGTTGAGTACATATAAAATGAGGATAGTTAAAGATAAACCCACCTCTATAGAAGCATCATTTAAAGAAGATAAGAATGAGAATTTTGAGCCTGATGAAATTGAATAAAAAATTGTGAGAAGACTAAAGAAAGGATCAAGCAAGTATCAAGGTAAGTTGCACTTCAAAAGTTTTAACTATGGAAAGATAAGTCACTTTGCATCTAAGTGTCCACACAAGAAGAAGGACCAGAAATATGAAGGTGAAGAGAAGTACAAATCATGTTGGGTATGTGTTATATTCTTTTCACGAGGAGTATTGTCACATGCCTCGGGAAACATGTCACATATTAAGGTGGTTTTTCGGCACATGTTTTTTGTAGATGGTTTTCTATTTCCAGTTAAGGAATTAGGGTTGTGGAATAATCCAGGTCATTGGGTTAGGGTTTTGGATTCTGCTGGCCCATATATGTATATTGTATTGTAAACAATGTAAAACATATGAATGAATATAGAATATGATGGTTTTCCCAATTTGGGTTTCCAGGGGAAAAATATCTGTGTAATGTTTGTATTTGCCATTGTATATTTTCTATTCTTTTACTGAATATCTATTTGTAGTAGATATTGTACAAGGTTAGGATTTACATTTGGTATCATAGATTTATTGGCTTCAGGGGGACACCTTTGTGGTCAAGGGTTTGGCTCAAGACTGTGATAAGCCTTGTTACAGTGGGAGATATGTGGTATTGATTTTCCAGGTGAAAACAAATGGCAAGAAATTCGAAGCTGGAGATCAAGAAGTTTAATGGGAAAATTTTTGAGCTATGGAAGCTCAAGATGGAAGATCTATTGGTGGACAAAGATTAGTGCATCACGGTAGATCCAAGTACTGCACCTATAGGAACTTAAACATATGACTAGAAAACATTGGATTAGAAGGCAAAGAGCACAATCCGACTGTGTCTCTTGAATTAAATATTATTGAATGTGTCAGAGGAAGCTACAACCAAGGATTTATGGGAAAAGTTGGGGAAGTTGTATCAGTCTAAGTCCCTAGTAAATAAACTATTCCTGAGAAAGAAGTTGTATAACTTGACGATGAGAGATGGATACTCGGTGGAAGAGCATTTGAACGCCTTCAATACTGTGGTAAGTCAGTTATTATCTGTTGATATTACGATTTCAGATGAAGATAAATGTATCAGTTTATTGTGTTCTTTACTATACTCCTGGGATGGTCTAGTTGTGGCCATAAGTAGTAATACAACTTCCTTAAAGTTTGAACAAGTGGTCTCATCCCTGTTGTCGGAGGATATGAGATGGAAGAATATGGAAGGATAGAGAACAAACAAATTATTTGGAAGAGGGCGTTCCTAGGAAAGGAATAAATCTAATTTCTCAAGTGGGAGATCTAAGTGTAAGGGTAGATCTAAATCTCCCAAAAAATTTGTAAGGTTATGTTGGAGATGTGGAAAATAAGGGCACTACAAGAAGCAGTGTAGATCCAAGGTTGAGAAAAAGAATGGATCTGAAGAATCTCATTCTACAAAAGAAAATACCTCCAAGGAAGGAGGGGATGTGTACTTCACTTATTCAAGCACACATGAAAATCATGATGCATGGTTGGTTGAATCTAGTGCATCCTTTCATATGACTCCCCACAGGGAGTGGTTCTGCGAATATGAAAGGAATGATGGAGGTACTGTTTTCTTAGGTGATGATTCGACAACCAGAATCATAGGATGAGGAAGAGTCAAGTTGATTCTCATAGATGGAAGGATTAGAACACTGCCTGGTGTTCTTCGCATTCGAGGTTTGGCCAGAAATTTGATTTTTGTAAGAAAAATGGACGATGCAGGGGAAAAAACAATATTTGAAAAGGAAACCTGCACGATGGTTCGAGGAGCAATGGTGTTACTGAAAGGAGTCCAGTTTGGAATTCTGTATAAGATGAAAGGAAGCACTATTATTGATGGGTGTAATAGTTCCATTGTTCATGATATTGGGGTTGAAGAAGAAAGAAATCTTACAGTCTATGGAGAAAAGGCTATGTTGTGGAATCAAAGACTACTACATGGTAAAGGTATGGTTGAAGGTATGTATAAATTCTCTATAGATTTGTATATATGGGAAGAAAAATCAGGTAAGATTCCCCTCTAGTGCAAAGAGGGTAGAAGGAATCTTATAGCTAGTTCACAGTGATGTTTTTGGACCTGTGTCGGTCTCATCATTGGGAAAATCTATGTACTACATCTCATTTATAGATGACTTCTCGAGGAATACTACGATATATTTCCTTAGGAATAAATCCAAATTCTTTGATGAGTTTAAAGATTTTAAGGATCTTGTTGAGAATCAAATAGAGAAAATAATTAAGGTGCTAAGGACAGATAATGGTGGAGAGTTATGTGAAAATGAATTTTAAGAATTATGTAAGAAGTGCGGTATAGAAAGGAAGAATAATACTCCATATACACCTCAGCAGAATGGAATTGTAGAAAGGATGAACAGGACATTGATGGAAAAATCAAGGTGCATGCTCAGTGGTGTCGGGCTAGGGAAAGAATTCTAGGCAGAGGCAGTGGGTACTGCATGTTACTTGGTCAACAGATCACCCTCATGCATTGGATGACAAGACTCCACAAGAGGTATGGACTGGTAAGGAACCTTCTCTAAAACATGTCAAGGTATTTGGTTTTGATGGCTATGTTCATGTTCCAAAGGAAAATAGGAGTAAGCTAGATAAGAAGGCCGAAAAGTGTATATTTATTGGATATAAAGATGGTCTCAAAGGATATAAGATTTGGAACCTAGAAACTAAGAAGGTAGTGTATATCCGAGATGTGGTATTTAGATAAATGAACGATGTTGTTAAATAGGAAATCCTACCAAGTAAGGAAGAACCAGAGAAAATAGAGTTTAATTTAAAAGATGATCAATCAGACTCTACAGAAGAACATGAATCAAAAGAAGAAGATCCTCATACTCCAGTATTGAGGAGATCAGTTTGAGAAAGAAGGATACTCAAAAGTTATACTCCATCCGATTTCCATTCAAATTTTGCTTTGTCTATTACTGATGATGATCCTAAAACTGTCAGGGAAAGGGCCATGAATGAAGAAATGGCATCTTTTGATAAGAATGAGTCTTGGGATCTACTGGAGTTTCCAACTAGAAGAAATCCCATTGGAAGAAAATGGGTATTTAAAAGGAAGTTGAATGCAGAAGGAAAATTGGAGAAATACAAAGCTCGGTTAGTAGAAAAAGGGTTATTCCCAGGTTGAGGGAATTGATTTTGGTGAGAGTTTTTCTCCTATTGTCAGGTTAACCTCCATAAGATTTATGTTATCTTTTGTTATTGCATTTGATTTTGAAATAGAACAAATGGATGTGAATACAACATTCCTAAATGGGGATCTGGAAGAAGAAATCTATATAAAGAAACCAGAAGTTTATGTTGTGAAGGGAAAGAAGGAGCTGGTATGCAAGCTGAAAAAGTCCCTATATGGTTTAAAACAAACACCAAGGATGTGGTATCAAAAATTTGATACTTATATGTTGGGACTTGGTTTCACAAGAAGAAAAGAGGATAATTGTGTGTATTTTAAATTAATTGGTGATCATTTGATTTATTTGGTATTGTATGTGGATGACATGTTGCCGATAGGAAACAACAAGGAGATTATCCAAGATGTGAAAACTCAGTTGTCCTCTAAATTTGACATGAAGGATATTGGTTCTTAAAATTTCATTTTGGGCATGGAAATTAAAAGAGATTGGAAAATAAGGAAATTCTGGTTAAATCAGAGAAGATATGCTGAGACAATATTGTAGAGGTTTAATATGAAGGAATGTAAACCGATCAAGGTTCCTATTCATGTTGGTGTAAATTTATCTACGGATGAGTGTACCAAGACACATGAAGAGGAGGAGTACATGTCTCATGTTCAATATGCAAGTGCATTTGGTAGTTTGATGTATGCAATGGTCTATACTAGACTGGACATTGCACATGCAGTGGGAATTTTAAGCAGGTATATGTCAAAACCAGGGAAAGAGCATTGGACGACAGTAAAAAGGGTTTTTAGGTATTTGTGTGGCATTGCTATCTATGTATTGTGCTACAGAGGAAGACCAGGATTGGATAGAGTGGTGGATATACATGGCTTTGTGGATGCAAACTGGGCTGGAGATATGGATCGTAGGAGATCTACAAGTGAGTATGGGTTTAACCTATTTGGAGGAGAAATAAGTTGGATGAGAAAAAGACAGGTTGTAGTGGCACTTTCAACTACAAAAGTTGAATACATGGCAACCACTCATGCAAGTAAGGAAGCAATATGGTTACAAAGATTACGTTCAGGTACTGGGTTGGTACAACAAGCTGCAAGGATAGATTGTGACAATTAGAGTGCAATTTTTCTGGCGAAGAACCCAACTCATCATTCAAAGACAAAGCATATTGACATTCAATATCACTTTGTGAGAGACATGGTTGAAGAAAAGAAAGT
>JASDQU010096868.1:8928-20804 GCA_032191745.1 Picea mariana | reverse complement strand
AAGATCTCTTTCATCAATTTAATATAGACTTAACTATAATTTTAAAATTAAATTAAAAAATAAAGTATAAATACTTATTTAAATTAAATAATATATATATCAATCTTGGAAAAAAATTTCATATATCATTTTAATATAAATTAAATATTAATTTTAAAATCAAATTATTATTATTATTCGAGATGGGGTGACATTCGTAGGGGCCACTAACTCCCATGTGGAGATGCCAACTGTCCACCTGTGAATTTAATCATTGTATCCCTCCTACATTTGTTCACCGGTCATAACACACATGGATGATAGCTGATATAGATGGTAGAAGATTTGAAATGATGACAGTTACTTGAGTGGGATGTTACAATAGATAATGGAGGTATGAAGGATCAAGTATGCGGTTGGAATGATGTTGCGTTCATATGAGAAGATGCTCAAGGCATACCTTCCTAGTACATACAAGACACTGAACACGCGAGGAAGGAAATGGGCTCGTGGGAGAAGGACAAAGTTAGTTACTCATGAAAATAAGAGGGGGAGAGGACATGAATAAAGGACGACATTGAGGCCCAAATTTAAATGGAAGCARCCGAGCAATATGAACATGGAAATTTCCCAATTGGGCCTGTATCTCCAAGTTGYAGAAGGTAAGTCCTCGAGCGAGTGGTGGTGGTTGYGAGAAGCCTGAATGAATTTGGCTCAGGGGCGCTCTGCAACCCTGGGTCACTCATTCCTCTCTGTTTGGGTTGGTATAAGGTGGGTGAATCCTAAAGTAAGTCTAAAGGGATCCTATTTGGGAGATAATGTCTATGATAGACCCAAATTCATGCAGGGGCTGAAGATAGAGATTGGKCTACAACTTAGGGGGACTGAACCTATTCAAAGTAAAGACACAATGAAAATACATGAATTGAAAGGAGACCATGGGAGTTCTAGGTAAAATACAGGGGAGGGGATATGCATACACTAGTAGGCCCAATGGTTCAAACCAAAGTAGTGAGGGCAGTTGGGGAGGCAAGAAACAAATTTGATAGTCTTTGCTTGGAATTAGAAAAGCGGGATGCAACCACCGTGTAGGAGGCACTGCTCAAGAAATTAAAGGAAATCTCGGAGGAAGAAATTATGATTGAAGCCCAGGACTAGGTTACAAACCCAGGTCAATCTCAAACTTGGGATACCAAATATTTTCATCTGATTGAAACATATTGGTTAACCAAGGATATGATGGCCCAGGTAGTGGCTCAAGAGCATGAAGAAAACAAAGCCACCTTGCACACCATGTGAATTATCGAGGCTAAATTCGAGTTATTATGTAAAGCTCAATTTTGGGTTCGTTTCCAGGAAATGAGAGCAAGAGACTAGGGTCCACTAAAGACTCAACCAGAGGGCACCACCAGCCAGGAGGGAACCAGGGAGTGCCCAATTATGTTGGAGGATGATCAATTGGAACCCAACATGCGACCTTAGGAGGAATCGAAGATAGAGCCAAACAACCATGCCACAGAGTGAAGGACTTGGGCTTGGGATCTCTTCTATTCTCATTTTTTGATTGGATTAGATGTTTTGTTTTTGGCTTGTTTCTCAATCATGGGGACTCTGCATTTGATCTCGAGACTTAAATCTATAATATTTAAACCTCCAAACAGTTGGAAGACTTTCTGGWTCGATTATAGTAGAAGCTTATATAAATTKCTAATGGAAAACTAAGATACTCTAAAATAATGGTCCAAGAGCCTGGTTTCTGACTCAATACACTCCTTGATATTTCAAGTGTAATTTTATGTGTATAAAACATAAAATCCTAATTTCTTTTTTTCTTTAAAAATAAAAATAAAAAATAAATTATTATTATTATTATTATTATTGTAAATTTAAATAAAACTTTATTTATACAATCTAAACTATCAAATACTAAATTATTAAATACTATTATGAAARAAAAACAACTGCATTATTATAATGGTGCRRAGTCCATATTCATTATTCCAACATCTTAAGGCATGGMCTATAGTGGAGGGGGTACATAATTTGACTTTTMCCCATAGAGGTGTTTTCCATAAAATTGTCACACATCAATTGAAAAGAAATAACAAAGTTACCAACTTAACGAAAACTCTACAAAGTTCTTGTTTTTTTAGGGGTCACATTTTTTACCTTGTTTTGAAAAGTTGTGCTACCGGTAGCACCCCCTTTTTAGGTTGTTTTTTGATATTTTAAATCTTTTTATCCATAATGTATCCACATTTTTTTAAATTCTTATTTTTTCAACTATTTTCAAATTTTTCTAAATTGCTTATTATGTATTTTTTTCAACGGTATTTTTAATTATTTTTCCATGTTATACCATTTACTTTTTTGAAATTAATACTTTTCATATAGTTATGTCTCATTAATTAATTGATGGTTCCATACTTTTTAAATATAGTGTAAATTATTATTTTTAACACATTTTTTACCTCTACTTCAATACATATGAAATAATTGTAGTTAAATAACATTATTTTTAAATATTTAGAAACAAATATACATTTTAAACATATATACATTTTGGAAGCTATCACTTTAAAATAACATGTTAAATAAAACATTTTTATGAACATAATTGAACCAAAAAAATGATTTTTTATTTATTTTTAAATTAACATTTTTCCCCATATTTGTATACATTTGAAGTAAAAAATTGATAAAATTTAATGCCATTTTCTCTAGTATATTGATTCAAATACAAATAAAAGTAAAATGAAAATAATAAAAAGATTTATCATAAAATAACAATAGATACATATTCATTCTTATTTTAAAATATGAAAGTCAAAACATTATAGTTATAGCTCACAAAACAATTGCAAAATTGAGCAATGTTTTCAAGGGAATCTTAAAACTAATCAAGAATATTATATATCCCAAATTCATCATTCTCAATAGACACATCAACATATTCTTGGACATCATTTTGTGCTTCCATTGTGCCATTTTTCTCTTCCATTGGRTCTTTGATATCCATGATTTCTCCAAAGTGATCATTTCCGATCAATCCTCCTAATGGTACTTGAGGTTTCTTTGATATTTTTTCCACCTTTGATTCATTAAAATATTCTTTCCTCAAGCCAACTTCTTGCMTTTCATCTCGAAGAGCTGAAATATAATTAATTCTTTGTTGAATGAAACCGCACTATAGTGAGTCATTTTCAATGACTATGCAATTTCTTCCTTTCTGTAAGCAACACRCTAGTTATGTACCTAATCATCAAATACAAAATAAATAATTAAGTTAAATAACGTAAAAACATAAATTAAAAATAATAAAGATTGAAGTATGATTTCATAAATGTTATATCATAAGTCTTACGTGAACCTGAGAACAAAGCCAAAACCCAATCTCCTTCATTTGAAAATGCATATATAAGATAATTAATTAGTGCTTGTGGATTTTGATAAGTGTTAACAATATCTCATTTAAAATCCTTTTTCTCATATGTTAGCTTTCTAACCACAACATTGTAAGCCAATAAACTACTAGGCTTCCCTCCGTCCTTTATGTTGACAATAATAGAATTATAAGAATCATCTTTTATCCAGCTTACAAGACGTATGCTCCCAGTATCACATGTAAATGGTTCTCTATTGGAGATTTGAATCTTAGTATTGTGCCTATAACACAAATAAGTGCAAATTCAATTAACTTGTGAATTAATGAAAAATATTTCTAATGTTAATTGCTAAACATGCATTTTCAATATCTTACCAAAAATGTTGCATCCTTGTATTTTCTTTTCCCTTGAAATTTGATTGTACTAATCCTTGTGTGTCTGAATGAAAAACCAGAAATCTCCAAAATGGTGATGTTGTGAATTCCATAAATCCCATAACCACTTTATTGAAATCTTGGTAAGTATAAGACTCTCTATCATATCCAATGTTTTGAATATTATAACCATGAGGAATATCCACAATAACTAGGGAGTACTCCTTATTAGGAACAATATTTTCAATTTTTCACAAACACCTAATATCACATTATACTAAAAAGTGTCGAGCCCATTCCAAATGTAGTGATCAAGAGTGTCTTCAATTTCAACATTTTGAGCATGTTTCATTCTTTCTCTCTCAAAGTTGTCTGTTTGGATAAAACATTTGAAGGTTTCAGGTACTCCATATACATTATTCTTCAGCATATTTAATGAGACAAACAAACATGTAGTTTTAAATAATGCTATAATGATAAATATAATACAATACTTAGAACATTGATATATATTAAACTGATTTTTTTTTCTAATCTTAACATAAATAAGAAATAAATCAACAAATTTATTTTTAAATTCATCACACATTTATTCCATTGATAATTCACCCGAACTTACAYGTGATAATATAGCTATGATAAGTGTCACATCCTTCACTCYTTGTATCCTTCTCCAAGGTGTTATAGTCATATATTYTGGCATATTCTTGATTTCATGACTTGTCTTAATTGTGATACATATTAAGGGTTTAGCCTTCTTATCCCTCTATTTTTTTATACAAATATTTTTCCATAGGATGAATATCTCATCTACCAAATCCCATACCTATCCAGTTCTAAATACCAATTGAAAATAACTATCCACAAATTTGATTGCATCATTTCCTTTGTGATTTTTTTCTTTTGCATTTTCCTCATCAATTGGGAAGCTTATTTCCATACAATATTTCTTTTGAAACTTTGTATCAAAATTTGATCTCTCCCCACCACATATTTTAGAAAACTCATTATAGATAAATCTCACCCTTTGAATAAAATTCATGGACATCCTATACTCATTATTTGTGTTATGATCCCATGTCAATAACTTTTCTTCTACATTTGTTAAACCGACATAAATTATACATTTGACTGTCTCAAAAAGAGGGTTATTGGGATACTCTTGCATCAATTCTCTTCTGGATTATGCATAATGGTTTCTTCCAATCACAAAATATATATAGTCAAAAAAATTTGATCTATCAAATTCATCCATACTAGGAACTTTCATTGGGTCAATAAGAACTAGGTAGTCAACCACATTTGCATATGGATTGTACCTAATCAATGCTTTCAAATTGTGAATATGTAAGTGAAGCAATTTTCTAATTTGATATTTTTCTTTTCATTTTGTGGGTTTATAAAGCTACTTCACTTTCAACTGAAATGTATGGCCATCATCAACTAAGTTGGCCATCCTCAATCAATTTCGAATGACACTTTGTGTGTTTTCATAATATCGTCCTCCAGATCAACACTTGGTGTTATTATTTCTCTGATACCTTTAGGACTTTCATTATGATATTGAGATCTAGCTATGACTTCTTCATTATAACCAAAATTTGATTTCCTCCTCTTATGATTTAAATCGGTTTCATCTAAATCAACTATATCTTCATAATCAATAGGAATTAAATCATCCATGTGAATCTCTCTTTTGTGTTTCTCTTGTTTATTCGTCTTCCGAGAAGGAGTGATAACTTGATTGGGAATAATCTCAACCAAATATCCATTTGGATTTTCCTTGTCTTCAAATGTAACCTTTCTAGGATTTCTAGAATGAGGAATTTTCTTTCTTCTTTCTTGTTTTTGTCTGTCTACTCTTGCAACTTCAACCTCTACTACTCTTTCTTTATTTTTCCTTCCTTCTTGTGCCGTATTGATATGAAAGGCATTGACAACTTCTATGATATTTTTCTCGTAGAGTAAATCCCCACTATGATATGTGAATATCACATAGAAAAATCCTATAAAAATAAAATAAAACATTTCTATGTTAAATAAAAGACCTATATCATGATAATTATAAGAATACATGATACAAAAATAAAAATAAACAAACTTACATTGCCTCTCTTAATGTCTTCAACGATAGATGCACATAATTATGTAAAACATTCATCCTTGTTATAGTTTCTCAATTTGAAACAATATCTAATCTTGATATAAGTCCTATCTTGTTTCATGAATGCATAAATAATATTTGTGTTTATCACCAAACATATATCTCGTAAGAATCCAATTGCCTCATAATTTCCTTGCATGTGTTCAAACTCAGCACCATACCAATATAGATGTTCTCCATTGTCTCCTTGTTTTTCTTTAACAAACCAAGAATGTTCCATTCCATTTTCACCTTCGATAGATTTCTAGTCTCTAACATTATTCATTTCACTTGAGAGAACATATGTTGGACCTTGAAAAAATGTGCTATCAATTTATTTCCTAACATTCATGGAGACCCCAGTTGCAATTTCGGATGCCATTATTGCAGGTCTTCATCTAGATACATTCACAAATATTTCCTTCCCTTCCATTTTTCCTATATGAAAAATAAAAAAAATAAATTACGTCTTTATAATAATTATGGAAAAATGTTTATGCTATAATAAAAAAGAACAAAATCATAGACTATAAGATTTGAACTTAGAAGAAAAATAATTACTTGACCTGTGGGATGTTGGGGGAAATGTCGGGACTTGGGGACTTGGCCTACAGGGGGCTAGGGTGATGTCAGGCATCGCCCCAACACCCCGCAACCAAGTACTCACCCCATGGGACCAGGACTTGGCCACGAGGGGGGAGGGGGGGATAGGGAGATGCCTGACATTGCCCCAGCCTCTCGTAGGCCAAGTCCTGGTCCCCATTGCCCTAGCTCCACGTAGACCAAGTCATGGTCCCCATGGGACTAGAAATTGGCTTACAGGTGATGGAGGTGATGTTTAACATCACCTCTATCACCCTCTTAGGCCAAGAATTGGTCCTGTGTGGAGGGGCATCTCCCCCACGAGACAAAACTATAAATAAATTATTGAAAAACAATAAAACTATAAAATTGTTATAAAACATATACTAAATTTTGTTTTTTTTTCATTTTTTATTCTTCAAATCCTAAAATTTTTGTTAAAATTTCTTATAAAAATATCTAARAATATTTTAAAAATTGTGATTTCTTTAGAAAAAAAAAAAAGAACTCATAAATTTTAAGGTTTTCGATGATTTTAATATAAACAAATMTCATATAGTACAAAGTTGATCTTATATAATTATTTTTTTGTAAATGGTAAGAATTAAAAAAAAACACTAACCTCTGAAATCCTAGATTCTCCTTCAATGCCTCCTTGATGTTTGTCCCTTATAGATTGCTCCAAAATTCTCCTTAGATGTTTTCTTGATGTTTCTCATTTGTATATCGCTCCAAACTATTTAATGAATGTTTCTCAATATTTAAAGTAAGGTAAAAATATAAAAAAATAGTCTGTATATATAACAATGATTATGTGAATTACTGTCAAGTTTAATGAATATTGAATAAATAAATAAAAAAAAAGATTATGTATATAAAAACCTAATATTATATGAATCATCACTAAGTTTAATGAATGTGTGATAAATTAAAAAGCATGAAAAATATTGTAATTAACTAATAAATAACAGATTAATAGAGTAAAAGTTTTATTTAATTTTGAAGAGAAAATACTTGAGGGAAACAAATTGTGGGGGGGGGGGGGTAATTTTGGAGGGAAAATTTTATTCTAAAAGTTATAAGATTTCCATTGGGAGGATGAGCATTTGTATCATTCTATGTTCTTTGTGAGAAGTTATGGCTTCATCAATTAAATAATATTTTATTTTTGAGACATCAACATTTTGTTCACATACCTCTTCTTTTGGGACTAGAAAATGCGATAAGAATATTTGTAATATAAATGAAGAGTCATATTTTTCACTTAGTCATAAGTTTGATCATAGTGAAAGCAATGATATTCAACATGTTCATCAGGAAAGTCCTAAATCAGAGGACTTTGAAGGCACCAATGATAAAAAGGAGGAATATGAAGACGATCGATCTATTGAACAATTTAATAATATTGAAAATACTCAAAATCTAGGTCCAAGTGAAGACTTTGATTACAATTTAAATGATTGGGATGATAATTTTACTCCAAGTGAGGATTTTCAAGGCACTAATGGGAATGGTGAAGATTTTCCTCCAAGTGAGGATTTTCAAGGCATTAATGAGGATGATGAATAATTTTCTTCAAGTGAGGATTTTAAACGTAGTGAAGATGATTATGTCGATGGTGGACACTCTTTCTCGAGTGAGGAATTTAAAGGTAGCAATGTTGATGATGATGATTTTACTCCAAGTGAGGATTTTTAAGGTATTGATGAGGATGATGAAGATTTTCCTCCAAGTGAGGATTTTAAAGGCACTAGTGAGGATGATGAATAATTTCCCTCAAGTGGAGATTTTAAAAGTAGTGAAGATGATTATACCAATGGTGGCCACTTTTTCCCAAGTGAAGAATTTAAAGGAAACAATGCTGCTGATGATGATTTTCCTCCAAGTGAGTATTTTCAAGGTACTAATGAGGATGATGTATATTTTCCTCCAAGTGATGATTTTCAAGGCACTAATGAGGATGTTGAATAATTTCCCTCAAGTGGGGATTTTAAAAGTACTGAAGGTGATTATACTAATGGTGGACACTCTTTTCCAAGTGGAGAATTTAAAGACACCAATGGTGATGATGATGATTTTCCTCCAAGTGATGGTTTTCAAGGTACTGATGAGGATGATGAAGATTTTCCTCCAAGTAAGGATTTTCAAGGAACCAAGGAGGATGATGAAGAATTTCCCTCAAATGGGGGTTTCAAAATTAGTAAAGATGATTATGCCAATGGTGGACACTCTTTCCCAAGTGGGGAATTTAAAGACATTAATGTTGATGATGATGTTTTTCTCTTGGTGAGGATTGTCAAGGTATTGATGCTCATGATGAAAATTTTCCTCCAAGTGAGGATTTTCAAGGTACTAATGAGGAAGATGAATAATTTCCCTCAAGTGGGGATTTTAAAAGTAGTAAAGATGATTATGTTGATGGTGGATAGTTTTTTCTAGGTGGTCAATTTAAAGGCACCAAGGGTGATGATGATTTTTTTTTTTATAGGAGAATCTTTTGGAGGCACTGATGATGAAGACATTCTTATTAGAGAATAAATTAATGACATTGATAGTATTACGGGTGATGATGATTTTCCATAAAGTGAATATTTTCACGAAAGATCCAATGACATTGGTGAGGATGATAATCATCTTTCTAGTGAGTTTGATATTCCTTTTATCAACAAGATTATCAATGAATATGGTGATGGACCTATGAATGACAATCATTTTTTCAATCATTTAGGTGCAACAAATCAAGGTGATCAACATTTTCTTGTTCGTTCTTCTAAGAATGTTTTGCATGATATTCCTACTAATGATGAGGAAATTCCTTCTAGTGAGGATGATGAAATAGTGGATACATTGCAAAGAAACATTGTGTCTATGACTGAGACTAAATCTTTTTATATCAATCCAAATCATTCTAGTTATACAAGGTCTAGGAAATAATTTATCACTAAATCAATTTCCATAAGTGATTTGATTTCAAGTGAATGTTGTCAAAATAATTGTTTGAAAAGTATGGACTACATGTATGCCTTGAATAAAAGGAAGACATATTTTTCAATGAATAAGAGAATGCAAAATTAAAATTTAGTGGGGTGCATGATATCCACTAAGACATGATATGATTATCGCTTTGGGAATATTTTACTTTGTAGAAAGACATTAAAAAAAAATCACTCAATTGGTATTCTTCGTCTATCAAGAATCCAAACAAGATTGGAAAAAAAAACTATATTATATTCAAAGGTATATCATGGACGAGAGACCGAGACATTAACAAACACTACATTGTCATGGATGCATATCTTCTTTTCCAAACACGGAGAGTGTATGCTAGATAGAGACACAATACATATTCCAGATAATTTCTCAAGGAGATAAATATACAACTTATACAAAGAATATGTTGAATTTGTTGAAGGAAATGTTAATTTTATTACATATGCATATTTTACAAGAATATGGAAGAAAAAATTCAACAATGTTTGTATTCATATGAAGTCAAGGATGGGGATTTGCAGTATATGTGCTACTCTTAAATCAAGAAGAGATAATTCTGAAGGGGTAGAAAGAGGTATATATTTAAAATTTTGTTTTTTAAATTGGATAGTTATCAACTATGCTAACATATTATCAATATTTTCATTTTATGTCATGTGAAAATTCCATAGTCAAAGCACTTCAAGAACATCATAATAAACAATCAAGTGAAAGGAAAAAATTGTTAAAATATCGAAAGAAGTGTTATGATGCTCCTAACAAATATATAGGTATGATAATTGATGACATGGACCATAAAAAAAACACTTCTACCACATTTTGTTTATACTCCCAAAAATTTACAAGAAGAGAATTTCATTCAGTTTCACTTGGTTGGTTGTATGCTTTTTAATGGAAAAATGTGTTCAAGGCTTTACTTCACAACTCCAAATATTCATAATGATGTAAATATGACTATCACCATAATTATTCATGTGGTCACTCATTGGTATGATGATATTCCTCAAGTTCTATATCTATAGTTAGACAACACGAGTCGTGAAAACAAAAATCAAATTGTGTTTGAATATCTAAGCATGATTGTTCAACTGAGAATGTTTCAAAAGGTAAAAGTTGGTTTCCTTCTTGTTGGAAACACTCATGATCAGATTGATCAAATGTTTATCCATTTTTTCAGTAAAAATGAAGAGGAAAAATGTTGGAAGCATACCATCATTAATTGAATGTATTAAGAAATCATACATTCCAGAGCCTGCTTTTCATATATTAGAATAAAATGTTGACATGCAAATATTTATTTAGGGATCACATGGTGAAGAAAAATGAATTGAGAAGCTCAATGACATTATCTTTGAACATCTATTTTGTATAAAAAAAGTTGAAGATTTATTTAGGGATAGCATGGTGAAGAAAATGTATTGAGAAGATTAATGACATTAGCTTTGAACATCTATTTTGTATAAAAAAGTTGATGGGAAAACACTTATATTGGGAAAGAAGTATTCAACTGCTGCATAATGGGGGCCTTCATCAAGTTTAGCATTTTTGAAGTTCATTCCAGATCATCTAATATTTGCATCAAAGTTTTTGTTATTACAATTAGTTTCTAAAATCCATAATGCGCAAAGGCGTAATAGAGATGTATATTATTCTGAATGCTTGGAAGAAATAAAAAATTCCATTAAAGATACATATGAGTACTTTGACGTTGTTGATTCTGTTTGGTGAGAGTCTTTTCTCAATGGTCAAAGTGACATAATTTCAAGCTCAACAAATGAAGATGCATTTTTGAAGAATCCATTTCGTTGGCCAAAAAATATGCCAAATGAATTCGAAGAAGGAAACATTGTTAAACAACAAGAATCTCAAGGTGTATTTGAGTTTTCACAAGTAGAGGAAAGAGAAATGTATATTGGTTCTAGAATATCACGTGCACAAAGTGAATCCATGGAAGACCTTTACTTGAGTTCAGTACATGATWTTAAAGAGGGTAGCATGATTGCAGTCTTAGCGACTGAAGATCCATATGGTTATCCATTCTGGATTGTAAAGGTTAGAATTATTGACAAAGAAAATGAATATTCTATAGAAATTAAAGTGCATTGGTATGCAACATGTACACACCCATTCAATGGTGTGTACAAGCCAGAGATGGTGGTTGAGAAACATGTCAGTAGAAATATAAAAATAAATTGTCAAAATACAAATCGCCATCGCCATCAAAATACTCTTCGCTCCAAGAAAACAAATATTATCAAGAGGTTTCTACCACAAGAAATAACTACAAGATGGGAGTCTGCTGAACATAGTCATAGATCTAAAAGGATTTTGACATTTTAATTGTTGGGTATGGATGTAGACTCAGATGGTGCATTCATCGATAATAGAAAAGAGTATGGATCATATACAACTTCATCCAAT
>JASDQU010096867.1:22481-38648 GCA_032191745.1 Picea mariana | reverse complement strand
CAAGTTCTTACAGAAGTATGCCCATTTACATGCAATCAATAATTTTTACAATTCAGAAGTAAATACTTTTTTTTTCTTTCACAGTGACTCAGCCATCACCTTGCCTTACTGTAAGAGGCATCTTGAGATTCCATAACTCCAAAAAGAGTCATTGAAGATGAGCCCTTTTGAGGCCCTATATGGTAGACAATGCAATATTTCAATCAATTAGGATGACCCAGTAAACAGAATTACAATCAGGCCAGATATGTTGAAAGAAATGGAACAAGTAGTTTAGATAAAACTGAATCTAAAAATGGCCCAAGATAGACAAAAAGAGATATGAAAACAAAAAAACGACTCCTAGAGAGTTCAAAGTAGGGGATCATGTGTATCTTCGGTAGGGGATCATGTGTATGGTAGGAAATGCAATACTCCAGTGAGCTGGGACAACCCAGCAAATAGAGTGGTACTTGGGCCAGAGTTGCTCAAGGATATGGAAGACTAGAAGGTTAAGATCAAGTAGAACTTGAAGGCAGCTCAAGATAGACAAAAAATTTATGCAGATAAGAACAGGACAGCTAAAGAATTTAAATTAGGGGAGCATGTACTTTTGAAATTAAAGCCCAAGAAAATCTCCTTGAAATTGGATAGTTCTACAAAGTTGGCAGCCAGATTATGTGGTCCATTTGAAATATTGAATAGAATAGGGTCAGATGCATACATGCTTGCATTGCCTGCTTCCATGAATGTGCATAATGTATTTCATGTCTCTTTACTAAATAAATATGTACATGATCATAACCATGTTATTGACTGGCATCTGATTTAGGTAGAGACAGAGGGATACTTTTAGGTCCAACCAGTGTGAGTATTGGACAGAAAGGTCAAAATGCGCCGGAATCGAGTTATAGAGCTGGTAAAAGTTTAGTGTGTTGGCATGTTTTACAGGAAGCGTGTGCTTGTCATTAATGGCAAGAACAACAGCGACAATGGAAAACAAGAAAATCATAATCTCAGGAGGAGAAGTGAACAATATGCAGAGATCCAATCTCAGAAGGAGAAGTGAACAATATGCAGAGATCAAATCTCAGAAGGAAAAGCGCAGTACAGAAACGTGATCAGGATCAACATATCCATAGGACAAACCAAAATGATTGAGAATTCGATCACCTGAATATTCGTCACCCGTCGGATCAAGTTAAGTGAAGTATAGGATAAACATGGCACGAGGTTTAAGAATTCGATTATCCGAATTTCCGTCAGTCGTCGGATCAAATTAAGTGGAAGGATAGAATAAGAAAATATGGAGAGCCGTTGGATTTAATCCAAGGCAAACCTGCATCACAGAAAGATCAAGTCATTGATCTAAGATATTGATCAAATGAACATCATTTGTTTTGGGTCTAAATTTATGAGGAGGTTACGCTCCAGAGAAATCACTTCAAGTATTTCCAGTTGATATTTGAAATACCCAAAGCCTGGAGAGTCGGAGAGCCGAAATACATTCTCGACCGTCGGATCATCCGAAGTACATATCAATCATCATATCATCCAAATAATATCTCAAACTTAAGATCGTCTGAAGTGAATCTGGGTCATCTGATCCAGAGCATCAATTTGAGTTTTGAAATTCCTGAAGCCCGGACACCCAGATAGCCAAAATACATTCTCGATTGTCGAATCATCCGAAGTAGATCTCAGTCATCAAATCATATGAAGAAGATCNGATCATTCGAAGTAGATCTCAGTCATCAGATCAGCTGAAGAATATCTCAAGCGTCATATCATCTGAAGTAAATATGGGTCGTCTGATCCAGAAAAGAGGTGGCATAATCCTGTGGACTCTAGGTAAAGACCCAAAGTAAGCCTCAACCATCCGATCTAAGAGGACATGCGGCAGTAATCTGCATACTTCAAGGGGAAGTAAAGTTTGAGACTTGAGATTTCAAAAGTCCGGAGACTCGAAGGAGATATCGACCATTGATCAAGAAAGGGGTTGCAGAACCGTTGATCAGGTTGAAAGGTCAAATTTCTGAAGTAAAGGCAAAGCCATCAATTGAGAAGGATAAGTGTCTGCAGATCATCAACTCTAGAAGATTGGCGTATGGAGAAAAGAAGGGTTTGCGATTTGAAACTCCCAGAGCCCAGATCGCGAAGTAAATCAAAGTAGTTTATTTAGGAAGGATAGATCTGATCCACAGACTTGAGAGGATAGATCTAAACCGTCCATTCAAGAGCATCGTCAATATTGTGAGATCGACGGTCCCATCGCATTACGGGGATTGAAGGTGCGTGAACTTTAAAAAGTTAAGGGCAGGACGCAATTGAAACCACGGTTTTGGAGAAAGGACACATGGAGGCTCAAGGTAAATTGTGGGGCGATACGTAGTTTGATATCAAACCACCTTTGTCTGTGCCCGCATTCGCATGGTCACATGATATCATCGCCCAAGGTCACATCAGTAGAATATAGGGGAAGGCAATAGCATTGCTAGGCTCCACATCGGAGGTTACGCATTGAAAATTCATAAGGGCCTCTACGTGTATAATCCAACGGTGTTGATCAAATAGAATATGATTGAAGGGTTGTTGTTTCACTTCGTGATTTCTTGATCAATTACGATTTAGTTACACTAAATGAATCATTGTTCCTGAGTGGTTGAATCATTGTTCCTGAGCGTTGCAATCATGATTCCTGAGCATTTTTTAGATTCCCAACTTGAGCGTTGGAGATGCGGAGTGTAACGGATGATGAGAGCAGGAATAAAAGAAAAATGTTGTGATAGAGAGAGGTTGTTGTTTCTCTGTAAAAATTAGTCGAACTGTAAGAAATATTGACTACAACATGAACTGAGGGAGAAAATGAAGAGATGAACATAAGATGGACAGAGAATAAATGGTGAAAATAGCAGACTGTACGAGAACTTAAGCACAAGAAGATGCGATCAAGAATACACTTGTGCAGGCAAAGCAGACCAGTGTAGAAGAACAATGATGAGACTGGTAATCCATTGATAAATACTGTATCACTGCAATAAATTTCAGCAAGAAAATATTTATATCTTAGGGTGATAGGGTGGTGCTAGGGAGGATTGTTGTCCTCATAGTTTCAAGTGGGTGCTTGAACATAGGGAGTTTTATATTCCATTTGGTTGAAGCCAGAAAAACCAGGGTGGTAGGGTGGTGCTAGGGAGGATGGTTTTCCTCAGAGTTTCAAGTGGGTTCTTGAACACAGGGAGTTGTAGCTTCCATCTGGTTGCATCCAGAAAAACCAGGGTGGTAGGGTGGTGCAAGGGAGAACCATTGTTCTTGGTTATACAGGTTGGTGCCTGTGTGAATGTATGTTGGTGCTTCCATCTAGTTGGTGTTGGAACACTCAAGGAGTTGGTTCTTCCTTCTAGTGGGTGCTAGAGAAACCAGAGAGTTGGTGCTCCCAGCAGGTTGCAGCTTGTAAAACAGAGGTGGTAGCCTCACAAAGAGTTGGTGCTCATAAGAATGATAATGTACAGAAAATAAAGACTACTTATCATATTAAGAAGAAGATTTTATCTCCCTTTATGGGTTTCCTCAAGAATATATGTCTCTGTATAATTCATGTGTGTGATTGATGTTGAATGCTCTATTGCTTACTTCTCTGAATTATTGTGATCATCATTGAGTGTTCTGTAATTAGTTTAAAATGGGTATAATTGTTTAAGCACAATGACAATTGATTCACCCCCTCCCCCTCTCAGTTGTCTATTACAGTGGACTTGCTATGTTCCTGAAGATGCTACCTGGAAGCATGAAGATGCCATGCGGGCAGAGTACCCAAAGCTTTTTGAATAAATTTTGAGATTTTGATCTCTATTTTGTATATGCATTGAGGGCAGTGCCAAAATAAGGGGGAGGGGATGTAACACCCCGAGTTTTGAACCTGTTGATGGGTCTTAAATCCCTTGATTCAATAGCAGGAACCAAACCCACCACCGAGGCCCAATTAGACTTTGTAGCGTTTGAGATGGAATGGTTCTCCAGATCTTGCGATCCAGCCAATTTATCAATGGGCTTTGTGTTTTCTTGTGAAGGTTCTCTCTTTAGGTAGGACCGTTATTTTCTAAATTTTCTCTTGAGTGGGGCTGGTCTGAGAGATTCAAGCCAGCATAAGCCAACTTGGAAATCAACAGGATTGAATTTCAACTACCGGGAAGGGGTTGAGCTTGGGATAATCCGCTGCTCAAACGTGCAAACAGTAATTCTATACCAAAGGGGGCCTAGTAATAATACATTAACCAAATGAGCATCCAATTACTGTCTGAGAATCTAACTAACAGAAAGAAAAAACACATATATAACCAAGATCATGGAAAGCAAAATAATGCATATACCATAAAATTCATTACATAACAACACAACGATTTATCTTCATCATTAAAGAAAAGAACATCAAAACATTGCACCAAATAACTTGACAATAGAATCGATTGCTCTTACTCATTTACTGCATCATTATTGGAAGAGGATAGGAAGTAATTCTTCTCCAACTCCAATCACATACATCTGATGAAAATAGCTTGTCTTTGGTCCAAAAGGACTTCTCAATTCATAGCAGTCTCAAAATAATTATGAACAAACCAAAAAAAGAAATAGTTCTTACAACAACCATCGACCTCTAACTAATCGGTCAATGTCTCTATTTATTATCTAAAATTCAACTGTAATTAACGGCTAAATACAATTTAGGCCAAACAAAAATTTCCACGTGGAGTGATCATCCAACAGTCCACCTGAGATGTCTCTTGAAAAGGGTGGCTTCTTTCATATTCAGACCAGCTGATAAACATATCTTCACAGGTTTGAGCCCATGGGAACCTGTGTTGTTCCATAGGGGCAGCATATACTCCTCTGATATCCACTGCATGAATTCAGTACTTTACCAAACTGGCTCAAGCTCTGATCGGGTGTCCTGCGAATTGTTGCACTTGCCCTGGCTTTGCATCAGTGACCTTTGCGCACTCTTCGGCCCAAAGCGAGTCTTGTATGGAGAGCGTCTTGAACACATCACTCAGGATAGTGAATTCATCGGGGGTGTCGAATTCTTGGAGATCGACATATTTCATTACTTTATTAATTTTACCCCAATGTTTCTAGCACTTGGCCCATTGCTTTTGGATTTCTTAGTGTGGGTCCTAGGTCATCTTCGCCTAGTATTCGGCAGATTTCTTCATGCGGTCAAGACTAATTTTTCCAACCAGCTGAATGCCATGGTTTTCCTTTTCTCGACCCTATTGGACCACCTCAATGTATTCGAGTCTCTCTACTGCTAGTTGTGCCTTTTTATGCCACCTTTCCATCTCTTTGCATGTCACGAGTGCCATGAGAGTATCCTCCTGGAACTCGACTATGTTCTCGGTTAACAGGTGCATTTCCTTCTTGAACTCATTATAAACTTCATTGAAAACTTCCTTCAGATACATGGTGGTCTATGTATCTCCTTTATAGTATTTGACAAGATGGTGCAGGTGTTCGAGCTCCTCTCGGGTGTCGGCTAGTTCCTTTTCATCTCTCTTGGCTCTGTCCTGAGCGGCATCTAAGAGGGATTTTCCTATGCCGATCAGTTCGGACGTGCAAGTGTCTGCAGTGTTGATTAAGTTCTCCTCTGTGGTGACCATGATGGATTGATCCAAAGTGATCATTCGCCTCTTCGCGGTCCTTTGAACGATGGCCTTCCTCTTTTGATCGTAGGAGATCACATAGATGTCTGCTACTTCGTCTACCAGTTCTGGTATCTATTGACCTCCCCACGAGAGGTTGTTTCTCAAGCTACCCATGGTGTATACCTGCTTAGGAGTGGGTTCTCGAATTTTTTTGCTCTGTTTTGTGGATCCGGCCTCTACTTGTCATTTATCTGGGAGTTGAATATTGGGCATAATGGAGGCATCGGGTATAGACTCATTGATTACTAGCTCGTCGATCGTAGAACTGTTGATTTTCTTTTGTGGAGTTTTGCCACTCGGTATTGCTTCTACTTCCTATCTGTCAAACTCTCTTGTGTCGAGGCCACCATCAGACCATATTTCCATTTGAGCCATACTTGTCTTGGACCTTGAGCTCAAGGGAAGTGTTTTTCTCGAAACCTTTTTCCTCTTGAACTCGTGATGGGGTGTCGTGAGCGAGTTTTGGACTCTCATCATCATTATAAATATGTATAAGAGTGTTCAAGGGATTGGGTGCTTATGTCTCTATCGAGACCCAGCATGTCTCTAGTTGAGTTATCCCTTCTTCTGAAGGATCAATCGACGATGTTGTGGGTTCAGGGTTGCCTAACCCATGGGCGTTGTCAGGGATTGTGGACCCAAGATCATTTGACTCCGTCGGAATACTCTGAACATCAGTTGACACTTCAGGTCCTATGAAAAGATATGGGTCATCCCGCATCCGTTTCATCAGCAACTCGGTTTTCTGAAGTAACAACGTACCCCTTTCTCGTGCATCTTGATCTTCCGGAAGATCCCTGATATGTACCGGGGATTCCTGGTGAGTTCTCGCAGCTTCAATATCTTCTTCGGGATCACTTATTTCTTCATCCAATTCATATGCAACTGTTCCTCTCAGGTGTCGGATAATTTCTTGAACTGCCTGCTCCAGAAACGTTGCATGTTCTTCGTGGCTCATATCTCTAAACCTAGTTCCTCGAGAATCAACTCTCCTAGAGACCACCATATTCCAGTCTTGGGCATTCTCGGTAAATATTTCTTCTTCGAACTAGTCATGGGCATAGGTCCAATAAGATGATACCTGCGACGCGTGTTGTAGAACCAATCCCTTGGGATCGTGTTTGCGAAATTGGCCAGTTTGGAACCGAAATTCCAATTGATCTAGACCAAGTTGTTTAGCATGTGCGGTATATTTGACCATGCAGAATCCGATATGAAACCCATACGGTATGAAACCCGCTTCTTGTCTTTCACTAAAGTTGCATTGTATCCTTGCAGGATGGTTTGATAGCAAATTTCCCCTAACACTAGTCGGTCGGGAACATAAATGGGTAATAAGTGGGGTGCCCTTGTGGTGCCAAAAACCCTAATGTAGGTTTTTCGTTCATCTAAATACCAGTGGCCAATTTTGGTTATAACCTTCTTTGCTTCATCTGACAATCTAGGGAATTCTTTCCTGAAGAGAAAGAAGTATGTGTGTGCAATAAATTGATCGCAAATAACAGTATAGGAATTCTTGTACCTATTTTCCCATAGGATGTTGAAGTATACATGGACCACGAGCTCCGAAGAGTGCCAATTCAGGTTCATCCTGAAAAAATCGTTCCTGGCACAGATGACGTCCAGTAGATACGAGGCCATGTAGAAGGCGGGGGTATCTCCCTCCTTTGGCACCTGAGCCTGTTTTATGCAGGTGCTCAACTGCTTGGAGATTATGGCACCCCAACTAAAGCATGTGCCTGAAATGGCAACTGTAAAATCCAGAGGCATCCAAGCCTCTGAAAATCGGGAGCAGTCTTTCTCCCCATGTAACCTGCAAAGTAGAGCCATGAGATGTATGTATGGTTCGCTGAGATTGGTTGTTGGATACTAGCCAGCAATCCGATTTGTGAATTTTTTGTCTTCTCTCCACCAAGACGACATGATTTTGCTGGTATCCTGTGATGCATAGAAACTCAAGACGAAATCAGTACTCAGCTTTAGCTCGGAATCTTTGAGCTTATAATAACTCTGAATCTATGATGGCAGGAAGAATCCGATGCATTCATCGTTATCATCATTGATCAAACATTTTTGGGCGTCAGTGTGGTCAATAATCCACTTTAGGAGCTCGATGCAAGGAAAGACTGGAGACCGGCTTGCCACCATATGCAGATAATCTTTGTGAATGTTGGAGAAGACTTCATCATCGAGTTTCCTTATTTCAGGATTGCTATGCGGGGTATATTCGAGGGGTTCTTCTTTCTAGATTTTCTTGAAAACTTCTTCCCAGCGAGGAAATTTCATCTTGGCTCCAATGCTTGCCTCTGTACCTCCGAAATATGGAGGCTGGACAAAGGGCTCCTTGGTGATTCTCTTAATGATGGACACTTGGGAGTGAATTCTAATTGTCTCACAAATTATGGGGAGGAGCCTTCTCCTACTTTTGATTCTTGCAGCTTAGGGTCTCTCAGGGATTTCCTAGTGGAAGGCTTCTTCGGAGGCATTGTTCCTGCAATTTAAAATTTCATTTGAACATGAGTACAGAGAAGAGTTGGGTGCGAACATGTAACAATGAAATGCATGAAAACGATTAGCAGATACATACCTGTAACGCTTTCTATGACAAATGCTTAATACTCATTGAACTTTGGGCGTTTTCTTCTGGGTTGTTGGCTTCACTCTTCTGTTTGTTCTGAATTTCTTGCTGCGCAGAATGGGGCCATGCATAATGAATCGAATAGGATATAACTAGAGAGGGACTACCAGTCATATCAATCAGTTAATATGAGTAATAAATGTAAATTCAAAATAAATTACCCTCGAATTTCTGTAAATAAACCTTAACTAGTTGACAGCGGAGGCACAGGAGAAGATACATTGTATCGATGGGTTTAACGGATCCTTTTGATTAGTGCACGAATTAGTAACTAATGCGCGATCTACGAATTAACTACTAGATTTGAATGTGGCGTATCTAACACATAAGGAGGTAAAACGTCTCATCATGTCGCATCACTCCGGCGTAGGGATTGGGGATCGACTATTTACTCCTTACCTCTGCGTAGTGTTCATTATTGCATTTTTTTTTCTGTCGAAACTGAATGGATCGGACTTCGGAGAAATCCTTCTTGAGGTTGTTCGTGGGAAAGGAACGCTTTCATCAGTCGACGCCGATGAAGGTCTGTACTCAGCTACTTTGAATTTCCAAACTATTTTCATCACCTTTATCTTTTGCCGATGTTGAATTTCTCAAGTGAGTCGGGGAAACTATGGGTTGTTGATTCGTGGAGACAGTCGACGAAGAAGATGGAGTGGTACCCAAAAAAGAAAATGTTCATAGATTTTTTAGAGTGTGTTGAGTGCTCAACAAATGTCGATTCACTGGGCGAATGAAAAATCTATGATTCCTCTTTGCTTCTCGCACACAATTTATTCATATCTACATATATTACAATATATTTATTTATTATTATTATTATTATTATTATTATTATTATTATTATTATTTTTTAATATTATTCAATGAAAGTAAAGTTATAGGGCTTGGCCATTTACTGGGAGGGCGTCAAGTTTCCCCCTCGTGTTTTTCAATCAATAGGTACCTACCCAGATTCTCTTAGCTACTTGGAAGGGTCCAAGCCATAGGCTTTGAAACTTAAAGTGTTTTCCCTTAGGTTCGTTTGCTTTGTCCCACTTAAGCACTAAGTCTCCTACCTTGAAGGTCTTTTCTTTAGCCTTATGCTTATCAAACCATCATTTCACTATCTGTTGGTGAGCCAGGAATTTTTACTTATCCTTTTCTCTCTCTTCCTCCAACATGAGCAGAGTGTCGATTCTCTGTTGCATGGCCGACGAGGGTTCTTCCTGAGCGTCTTGGGCCAATTGAAGAGATGATAGATAGAGCCCGTCCGAGAGGATAGCTTCTTGCCCGTAGACTAAGAAGTATGGGGAATTTCCTATGGATTCTTTGGGTGTGACTCTATCAGCCCATAGGGCATTATGAAGTTGATTATTCCAATTTCTCTGGTTATCTGTGACCTTTTTTTTTAGTATCCTTACCAGGTTTTTATTCGTCGATTATGCCACGTCGTTCCCCTGCGTGTAGTAATTTGCAGAGTATTTGATTATAATTCCTTTATACAAAGCAAACTCAGTCAATAGATTAGAATAAAAGTAGGTTGCATTATCAAAGACCAGAATAGAGGGGATGTCGAACCTTGTGATCAGTTGTTGTTCTATAAATTTGATCACTACCTTCTCGTTTACATGAGTCATAGGAATGGCTTCTACCCATCTGGTGAAATAGTCGGTAGCAGTAAGAATGTACTTGTGGAGTTTTGAAGAACTAGGAGTATTTTCTCCTATGATATCCAACCCCCACTGCTTAAAAGGTCGGGAGACAGTCATGGGATGAAGTGGGATTGTTCCCTTTTTCTCCTTTCCGACACTTAATTGACAAGTCTTACAGTTCCTAGCATGACCGTGAGCATCTTTAAACAAGGTGGGCCAGTAATAGTTGTCTCTCGTAATCTTATGGGTGGTAGTGTTTCCTGCAAAGTGTCCTTCGACGGGACCGTCATGGAGTTCTGTCAACACATTGTCAGCATCTTCTCGTTCGAGACATCTCAATAATACCCCATCATAATTGATCCGGAAGAGTACCGAATTTATAAGACGATACTGTGCATATTTCAATCTTATGGCTCTCCTTTCCTTAGGGTTGAGATTCTCGGGACAAGCCCCGTGATGCAAAATATAAGTCAAATCCTTGTACCAGGAGTCTTGTGTTGGGGAGATGTATGCTACTTCGTTGCACCATAGTGTCATTTCGTTTTCCCACCTGGAATCTTCATTTGCTTGATCTTCAGCTTCGGCTGCGAGCTTACACAGACCTTGTCCTTTTACTAGCTTGGCAGGTTTTATATCTAGATCAAATTCCTAGACTACTGCCATCCAGTTCCCCCTTCTTTCCCCCATTTCTTGATGGGTAAACAAGGATCGGACCGCAGGGTGCGGCACAATCACCTTAGTTTGATTATTAAGAATGTAGGACCTGAAATGTTTTACTGCATTGTAGACCACATAGGCTTGTTTATCTATGGAAGGATAATTGATTTCGACTCCTTGAAGATTATTACTCATAAAGGACACTAGGGCTTTGTTGTTGTTATCATCTTTCTGGGTCAAAACCGCTGCTAGCGATTGGTCTGAAGTGAAAGTATAAAGGGAGAAGTCTCTGTTAAAATCGATACCTCACAACACTAGAGCCCGGGATATGGCGGCTTTGATATTGTTGAAAGTGTCTTTTTTCTCATCATCCCACTTGAAATCGGCATCCTTGCGAATCATCTTTTGCAAGGGTTTGATAATTTCGGCGAAATCGGGTGTGAATTTCCTCACAAAGTTGATTTGTCTGAAAAAGGAGTGAATGGATTTCTTGTTATGGGGTAGCGGGAGTTAATATATGGCCTTAATTCATTCTATATCTATGCAGATACCTGCTTGAGATATAATATGACCTAAAATCTTACCTTTCTCGACATCAAAGATGGTTTTCTTAGGATTTAGCGATATACCGTATTTTTGGCACCTTTCAAAAATCTGAGTTAAGTGTTGGATGTGTTCTTCCCTATTCTTCGAATACAATGTTACTTCATCTAAATATACTACCAGGCACCTATTGATAAGCCCCTGAAAATCCACGTCCATGGCCCTTTGGAGGGTTTCTCTTGCATTGATTAACCCAAAATGCATGTGTTTATAAGTGAAGGTTCCCCATTTGGTTCGGAAGGTGGTCTTTAAACGGTCCTCCTCCGAAACCAACACTTGGTTGTAGCCTAAGAAACTGTCTAGTAAGGAAAAAATCTTCGAGCCCGACACGGTCTGCAGGAGTTGCTCCATCGGCGGGACCGGATAATTGTCCTTCTCTGAAGCTCTATTGAGGTTCCGAAAATCTACACATAGTCTGATTTTGCTCGACTTTTTCCTTACCGGAACGAGATTTTCCACCCAAGAAGAATGTCTGACCTGAAAAATTATCCTCGCGTCTAGAAGATTCCTTAATTTCTAATACATGAGAGGCTCTAGGGATGGGTGATACTTCCGGAGATTTTGCTGGAAAGGTTTCATTTCGGGTTTCAACGGGATGGTGTGTTGAATAATGTGGGTATCGTACATTTTCAAATCCTTGTAGGACGATGCGAAGACATCCTGGTATTGTCTGAATAATTTGAGGTAATATTTCCTCTCTTCCTTAGACATAGTTTTTCATAGATTAAAATCCTTCGGGTTCTCTAGAGTCCCAAGATTCACAGTTTCATGGAGCGGGGCAAGAGCTACCAGTCTTCACGTTTTTGGGTCCTTTAAAACAATCCTTTAGATCAAACAGACTTTCTAGATTAGCTACCCCCTTTGGGATTGTGTGAGCCTTCAGCTTTCCAACATCTTGTCCTATTTGGGGATTAGTTTCAGTTGTTTTCTCTCAAAACTCTTCATCATCTATGGCTAGGTCTTTGAAATTGTCTTGGTTGGTCAAGAAGTTTATGATTTTCTCGTCACCTTCAAAGACTTTCCAATTGGAAATATTTTTTGACACCGATGATTTGTAGAGAAGCTCCATAGTGAATTGGGAGGCTTCATAATATTCTAAAGGTGACAGTCAGAAAGTGGTTTTGGCCAAGGAGTCTGCATGAACGTTCTTTGCTCTCGGGATTGTGGTGATATTGAAAGCATCAAAGTGCTCTATTAGCCTATGCACCTCCTGCTGGTAGTTCTTAAGATGAGGCGAATTACAATGAATAGTATTCCTCACTTGTCTAACAATGATCTTAGAATCCCCGAAAACCTTCAATTCCTTGACACCCAGATCTATGGTTTTCTTTAATCCTTGCACTAGAGCTTCATACTCAGCAGTGTTGTTGGTACATTCGAATTCTAGCCTGTAAGATAGGAAATAGTGTTGTCCTTTAGGATTGATAAGGATACACCCTGCTCCCAACCCTTCTTGTGATTTAGATCCATCAAAGCAAAGGGTCCAAATATGTGGAAGGTAATCGCCCTTTCTTTGTTCCATACCGATTTCTTGCTTACCAATCTCTCATCTCGTAAACTCGATCGCAGGATTTTGGCAAAAGAGAGCGTTCTCTATCGGCATCGGCGGTTAATCTTGAAAGATTATTTTAGAGTTTTGGGTAAAAGGAACAATGGACATTAGAGGAGAAAATTCCCCAAAGTGGGAATCACAGGAGTAATTTCCCCATACCGGGAAATCGGTAGATGCAAGTTCGTTCAGGGTTTCTAGGTCGGTGATCATATGCTTCAGATATCTTTCTCTGTTGATTCTGATCATGCTCTTGTATCCCTTTAGTGGTAACCAAAGGTGTTCCTAGTCTATACTAAATTATCCATTCATCTTTTTGGACCAGCCACAACTCAGCAGTAGTCCATATGCCTCAAGGATATCTACTACAATGATGTCAATTATTTGCACGAAATTAGGATGTGTCACTATCCTGATCATTACATCTTTGAGTTCTCCCATAACTTTGACTTGGTTTCTGTCCAGTTGTATGACATGCTTATCACTTATGAGAGGGATAACACCTAGTTTCTTACAAACGGCCAAGGGCATTACATTAGAGGACACCCCAAAATCTAGCAAGAAATTGTGAACATTCCTGCTAAAAACTTCAAACATTAAAAGGAAAGGTGGTACAAAAGGCTTTTCCTTCTTGCCTTCTGAGTAGGTATTTATGGTTGGCTTGTTTTCCAAATATGTCGAGCATATATATTTATTCTATTCGTTGCCTGTATTCGGGTCTTCTACCGAGCTTAGAGATTGCAATAGAAAGTCTTTCTGTTGAGGAATCCTACATATATCCATAACCGATATATTAGCCTTCATCTTTTTCAAATCTTCGACTACGTTGTAATCCAGCTTGGGAAATTCCTTGGTATGGATTCTTATAGGCTTTTTGTTGGGAGAGAAAGGTATTTTGGGTGATCGGGAGTTAACTTACCTTGCGAGGCCCAGGCGGCGTCGGAATTTTTTGAGTTTGGTTTACCTTTACTACGCGTCTGTGCTACCGAAAAATTTTGTGGGTTGTTCTCGAGACTCAAACAGATCATCCGAAGACGCGATTACGTCAGGATCCCATATCAACATGGTTGTGTCTCGTGGTGGGTTAGTTTCTTCCTGATAGACAATATTAATGGCCGAACTACTTGATTGTTCGATCAGTGAGACTTCATCCAAAAAACGATTGGCCATTAAATTCATGGTGTGGACCCATTGAGGGCATTCTCTTTCAGAATGGTTCTCCTGGTGATAGGTGTAGAAAGAATCATACGCAACATTCCCTAGGTCAATGTTTAGGTTGGTTGGGGGAGGCTCAATTTCTTTGAAAGGTTGGTTTCTTTTAAAGAAAGGCTTATAGGGTCTTTGGCCTTGGTTTCCTTCCCTTGCGCTTATTTTCATGTATATAATCTCATTTGATAGTTTCTTGACCATGCGCTGCAGATATTCTATATCTCCATTACCTTTATCGGGAGCATGTTCAGTCAGTTTCCCTGGCGGTCTAGTCAAAAGGAGTCCTCTCCTAGGAGGGGGTTGACTTTCTTCTCTTACTAGAGGGGCTTGGCCTTGTTTACATCCTTTCATCTGAAATTATAAAGTCTTGGCCTCTTCAAAATTATCCTTGAGGGTTTGCTTGGCTTCTCTTTTAACGAACATTGAAATAGAAGCCAGAAGTGCGTTGGCATAAACCTCAATCTGCAATTCTTGAGTGGGTTTCACCATAGGATGGAATTTGTTTAAGATGGTCGTGAATATTTGATTGAAATCATTGACCCTTTCTTTTGGGATCATGGTGGCTGCAAACAACTCAACCATCAGGGCTCCTGTAGTAGTTTCTTCCACAAATTTGTCTAGAAAATCCTTTTGGAATTTAGTCCAGCTAGTTATAGATCCTACCGGCAAATTAAAATACCACGTGGAAGAAGAGTTTTCAAATGTGTAGGGAAAAAGTCTACATACTACGTCTTCATGTTGAACTTTCATAAGTCTGATCGCAAGTATGAATTTATTGATATGGTCTTCAGGCAAGCCTGGAGTTACAGGGTCGTACTTGGGAAGCATCTTTTCTGGGTGCCGAGGAATATTGTGTACTCGTCCAGGGATGGCCATGCCATCTCTGACCAACCAAGGCTGGTTGTCTTGAAGTGTAACTTCTCTTTCCTCCTCACGACCATTGGTCCCTTCCATATCTTCGGAGTCGGAGTCAAGCTCTTCTTCTTCCGAAAAGTCGTCAGGCTCAGGGATGTCTTCGGCTGGCGTTTCGGGGATGAGATCAAGAGGTTCTTGGATTTCAGTGATCACAAAGTCTATTAATTCTTTGATGGAGTGTACGAAAAAAATTTCAGGAGTTCTAACCACTAGTCTTCTTTGTTGTTTTCTCTGAGGGAGGATCGGAGTTAAGGACAACACGTCGATCTGTCGGGCGTAGGCTCTGGTGATTCTCCTGAATTGATTCACTTCCTCATGAGGGAGGGCATAGGGTATTTCAGGGTGAAAAGGTTCTTCCTCAGACTTGGGTGAGTTACCCATTTCAAGAGTACTCAGTAAGCATGGGTTGTCTGTTGGATGACTAGCCATGCATGTGGACCGAAACAAATCTGTAGATTGTTCGAAATGTTATATAAGTTATATATTCAGCCATTCATTCTCAAGCCCTCCTTCTAGCGCCAATTTTGTTGATGGGTCTTAAATCCCTTGATTCAACAGCAAGAACCAAACTCGCCATCGAGTCCCAATTAGACTCTGTAGTGTTTGAGATGTAATGGTTCTCCAGATCTTGCAATTCGGCCAATTTATCGATGGGCTTTGTGTTTTCTTTTGAAGGTTCTCCCTTCAGGTAGGACCGTTCTTTTCTGTATTTTCTCTTGAGTGGGGCTGGTCTGAGAGACGCAAGCCATCATAAGCCAACTTGGCAATCAACGGGATTGAATTTCAACTACTGGGAAAGGGTTGAGCTTGGGATAACCCACTGCTCAAACGTGCAGACAGTAATTCTATACCAAAGGGCCTAGTAATAATACATTAACCAAATGAGCATCCAATTACTGCCTGAGAATCTAACTAACAGAAAGAAAAAACACATATGTAACCAAGATCATGGAAATAAAAATAATTCATCTACCATAACATTCATTACATAACAACACAATGATTTATCTTCATCATTAAAGAAAAGAACATCAAAACAGTGCACCAGATAACTTGACAATAAAATCAATTGCTCTTACTCATTTACTGCATCATTCTTGGAACATGATATGTTAAGCCCTAATATTGGCTCATTACCCCTTAATTGGGGCATATTATATTAGTAATGTTATTTTATTTATGTCGACTTTAGGCCATTAGTTGTAATTATACCTCCTAGTCTCCTATATATACCAAGGAGACATTTTCATTTTGAATCATCTTGTACTTGAAAATTTAAGTGGG
>JASDQU010096864.1:13265-23658 GCA_032191745.1 Picea mariana | reverse complement strand
CAGAAATTGGCCAGGGCCGAAATGGCTGAACGCCAACTCAAAGGCCTTTGTTATAATTGTGATGAAAAATATTTTTTGAGACACAAGTTTAAGGAACAAAATATTTTAATGGCCATCTCGGAGGATGTTTCAGAAGAGGATGTTGAGGCTCCGCTTGTGTCAGTGTCACCTGAACCCATTGACATAACCCCTCCATCAGACCCTCTTGGAGTAGAACCAATCATTTCCCTAAATGATCTCACTGGCTTCTCTACTCCCCAAACTATCAAGTTAATTGGTTACATAAAGCATAGAAAGGTTATCATTCTTGTTGATAGTGGAAGCACCCATAATTTTATTCATCATCACATTGCCTAAGAAACTAATTCCTATATCTATGCAGTCAATAATTTTCAAATCATGATTGCCAATGGAGGGTCCATGAAATGTGGAGGGCATTGTGAAAATGTACGTCTCCCAATTGGTGACTACCACCTGAAATCTCATATGTTTTCTATCGACATGGGCGGTTGTGACATTGTGTTGGGTGCATAATGACTAAGGAATTTGGGTCCCATTCTCATGTATTTTAAGGAATTAACCATGCAATTTGACTAGGAGGGCCAAAAATATAAGTTTAAAGGCATCAACTCCAGTTCCCCGGAGATCATAGTTCCCATTGCATGGAAAAGATGCTAAAAAAAGGTCATTCTGGCATTATTTCCCAACTCCATGCCATACAAGAAACTGAGATACTCGCTGTGCTGCAAGACCTCCAATCCACCCTCTCTAAACATCAAGTGGTTTTTTCCACTCCCCAGGGACTTCCTCCTTCCCATGGTGTTCATTATCATTCCATTCCCCTTGTCCCAGGAAGCCTTCCTCCCAATATTTGTCCCTATCGCCACCCCTTTTCCCAAAAAAATGAAATTGAGAAAATTATTCAATACCCGCTCAACACAGGTGTTATCTGCCCTAGTACGAGCCCCTACTCTTCACATGTGGTCATGGTCCTTAAGAAAGAAGGTTCTTGGCATATGTGTCCTGACTTCCGTGCCCTCAACAAACTCACCATTAAAGACATATTTCCCAATCCTATCATTGATGACCTCTTGGATGAATTGAGTGGCGCCTAGTTCTTTACTAAACTTGATCTTCATTCTGGTTACCACCAGATCCCTATGAAAGAGGAAGACATTCCTAAGAATGCATTTAAAATTCATGAGGGCCACTATGAGTTTTTAGTCATGCCCTTTGGCTTGTGTAATGCTCCCTCCACTTTCTAAAGTCTCATGAATCATGCCTTCCGTCCTTTTCTCAGTCATTTTGTCTTAGTTTTCTTTGATGATATCCTCATCTATAGTAAAAAAATGGACAACCCATCTTTCTCATGTGGATCACATTCTCCATATACTCTTTCAACACCAACGTTTCCTCAAACAATCTAAATGTGCTTTGGTGCCTCAAAAGTCGAGTACTTGGGTCATCTTGTTGGCAAGGATGATGTCATGGTGGATTCTAAAAATATTGAAGCTATGCAAGATTGGCCTCACCCAAAGACTCTCAAGAGCTTGCGTGGATTTTTAGGTTTAATAGGTTATTATCGCAAGTTTGTTAAGAATTATGGAAAGATTGTGGCACCTCGCACTGCACTCCTTAAAAAGAATTCTTTCACTTGGACTCCAACAACTGCTCGGGATTTTCAAACCTTGAATATGGCCATGTGCACCACTCCAGTCCTGGCCCTTCCTTATTTCACAAAGACCTTTGTTCTGGAATGTGATGTTTCTGGGAAAGGAATTGGCAATTTCCTTATGCAAGAGGGTCGACCTTTGGCATTTACCAACAAACAAATATCCGAGTGCAATTTGGGAAAATCAATCTATGAAAAGGAAATGATGGCTATTCAACATGTCGTGGATCTTTGGCGCCCTTATCTATTGGGGCAACGCTTCCAAATTAAGACATATCATCAAAGCCTCAAGTATTTTCTGGAACAATCCCTTTCCTCCCCAGAGCAACAAAAATGGGTGACTAAGCTCTTTGGATATGATTATGAGATCATTTACAATAAAGGAAATGACAATGTGGTTGTTGATGCAATTTACAGAAAATATGAACATGAAGGGTCCCTTTTCTCTCTCTCCTTTATTGTACCAGATTGGCTCCAAGTTGTTCTCCAGGAATGGATACACGATCCCAAAAGTTCGCATATGATACAACAATTTATGTCCAATTCTCTAGGTTCCCTAAGGTACTCTTGGCTCAATGATGAGATTCAATACAAAGGCCATTTGTATTTAAGTAAACAATCAAAACTTCAATCCATGGTACTTTCTGAGCTTCATGCTACACCCATAACAGGGCACTCTAGGTTTACCAAAACCTATGACAGGGTCAAACGTTCTTTTTTTTGGGATGGTATGAAACAATACGTTTTTAATTTTGTGGCTGAATGTGATGTGTGTCAATGAAAAATGTGTGAAACAGTCAAATTTCCTTGAACACTATAACCGCTTCCGATTCCACCTGCTATTTGGCAAGATATCTCTATGGATTTTGTTGTAGGCTTACCTAAATCGAGCAATAAATCAGTCATCATGGTGGTAGTTGATTGTCTTTCCAAGTATGCTCATTTATGTTCTCTTCAACACCCCTTTACATCATCCACTTTTTCTGAACATTTCATGGATCAGGTCTTCAAGCTTCATGACAAGCGGCATTCTATTATCTCTGATTGTGACCCAACTTTCACCAACAATGTTTGGCAAGAATTGTTCAAGATACAAGGCACCCAATTTCATCTCAGTACAACTTACCATCCCCAGACTGATGGTGAAACTGAAATTGTCAACAAGTGTTTGGAAACATATTTGAGGTGTTTTGCATTGGAAAGGAAAAATTAGTGGGATCAATGGTTACCACTAGCTGAATGGTGGTACAAAACTTCGTACCATACAACTACCTGCATGACTCATTTTGAAGTGGTATATGGACAAAATCCACCTTCAATTCTCTCATATTTTCCAGGTGTCTCGAAGTTCCAGGCGGTTGACCAGATGCTTACAGTTCAAGAGGCTATTCTTCGTACCCTCAAAGAGAATTTTGTCATGGCCCAAAATCACATGAAGTAACAAGCAGATCAAGGTCGCTCTAAACGTCAATTTGCAGAAGGAGTTCAGGTGTTTCTTCGAATGCAACCCTACAAGAAAATTTACCTCAAGGATAACCATTGTCAAAAAGTGGTGCCCAAATTTTATGGTCCTTATACCATTCTCAAGCATGTGGGACATGTGGCATATCAGTTAGCTTTTCCTAGTCATTCTAATCTCCATCCTGTTTTTCATGTTCCCTGCTTACATAAGGTGATTGGAACTAAGTTCCAAAATCAAACCAACCTTCCCAAGTTGGATGAAGAAGGCTCCATTTGGCTAAAGCCACAAGAAGTTTTGGACCAGTGTGAGCGTCGTCTGTGTCAACGAGCCATCAAGGAAGTGTTAGTCCAGATGAAAGATACAACTCCAACATATGCCACTTGGGAACCAACTACCATTCTGCAACAATTTCCCGATCTCAAGCCTTGAGGACAAGGTTGTTTTTAAGGGGGAGGACATGTTAGTGACCTAACCCCTCACATAGGTAGAATAATATATTTACATGTAATAAATGTCAATAGTAATAAGGCCTAGCAATAAGGAAGAACAAGTCTAATGTAAGAAGACCTAATAGAAGCTTCCGCTTATAGAAGGATCTTCCTCTAGATGGTTCTTTTGATAGACATATTTAGTATAAATAGGAGTCGAGGGTATGAGAAATTTTGTATTGGATATTATTGTAATAGAGCTCTACTCTTCTAGAGGTTGCCCCCTCGAAGAGGCAAGTGAACATTGATATCAGTAATCAAAGTGCTCTTTCTGGTATTATTTTGGTATCATTTTGGTATTATTGTGGTGTTGTTATGGTTATATTGTTGTTCATATGCTATTTCTATCTATTTATTTATGTTCTGCATACATTTTATATCTGGAATATTACAATGTTATTCTTAGAAAGGAAATGTAATGGAAAAGCACAGGTGAGACATCAGGTAATGTTTTGACCGCGGAGAACATGGTAATACAAAAGGAGAGAGGAAAGATCCTAGGGAATCGTGGGAAGCCTAAGAAGGTAAGATCAAAATCCAAAGGGAATATGGAGTGTTGGAATTTTGGGAAGAAAGGACACCTGAAGTAATACTCTTGGTATCGAATAGAAAAACAAAAATATGGACAAGAGGAGAATTATCGGGAAGAAAATGTAGCATATTATGTATTGAAAGATGATTTAATACTTTCATTAGATAATATTATTGATTCTTGGGTGGTAGAATCAGGGGCTTCATTTCATGCCACACCCCATTGAAAATATTTTCAATATTATGTTCAAGGTTATTTGGATAGGTTTATTTAGGTGATGATAAACCATGTAAAATTGTTGGAAAGGGTAAGATACATATGAAATCAAAGAATGGAAACCAATGGTTGTTGAAAGAGGTAAAGCATGTTCCTAATTTGAGAAGAAATCTAATTTAAGTAGGGAAGTTGGAAAGTTAAGGCTATATATTTACATTTACAACCAATTAGTGGAAGGTCATTAAAGATAACTGATAATAGAAAAAGGAGAGAAGGTAGGTACATTGTATTTATGTACCATTAATGATAACTCTTCTATTTATTTAGTTTCTATAGGATCATATAATACATTGTGGAATCATAGGCTTGGGAACATGAGTGAGAAGGGGATTCAAACTCTACACTCAAGGAATTTGTTGCCATATTTGAAGCAGGTTGATTTGGATTTATGTGAGCACTATGTTTATGGAAAACAAAAGAGAGTCAAATTTCTTAGAGTTGGGAAGGAAAAGAAGAGTGAAAATTTAGAGCTTGTGCATATAGATGTATGGGGACCATATCGTGTATCATCTCTTGGTAGATCTTAATATTATGTTACTTTGATTGATTATGTAGCTAGGGAAACTTGGGTTTATTGTATTTGGAAAAAAATAGATGTTTTCGATACTTTTAAGAAATGTAAAGCTTTGGTTGAGAATGAGACAGGAAATAAGTTGAAGTTTATCAGATAAGAAAATGGAGGATAATGCTAAAACAAGGAGTTTGATTGTGTTGGAATTGATGTCAAAGGTAGACATAACTATGACAGTCATTGATATCATAGGAAGGGGGAGACTGACTGTTATCAATGACAGGGGGAGACTATGAATGCCTCTATTCATTGTGTTAATAAGTCACTACATATCTACCCTATGTGAATGAAGGCAAGAGGAACAAAATGAACTTGCAAATAATAGATCCAGGGATCAAACCAAAACTATTAACACAAATCCATGGACACATAGAGGAAACAAAGAACATCCCTTTATGTTGTTGAGTTTTTGTGAGATATTGCACTTGATAGTAAATAGGTCGTGACAATTCCTCAAGGGTCACATTAATGCATTATGAGAAATAAAGAATGGAATCTAGACAAAATGACCCTGCAAATATAGGTTCAAATATGTAGAGGAGGTGTTGAGCATGCAGTGAAGGCATAGAGATAATGAATAGTCAATCCAAGAGAATTTGGATAAGGAGAAGTCGTGCAATTGGAATATGGATGATTTGACTCCATTGAAGGTCTGGGAAACAATGAAATAGATGGATTTGACATCTGAGAGCACAGAGTATGCATAGGCAAGTGTGGTAGGTCTGAAGGAGGTCATGGTGGCTCAAATGAAGCAATTGATATATCCCACATTCATGAAGAAAAACAAATTTGAAGAGTTTGTATTGAGAATTATATTTTATGTAATCTGAATGTGAATGGAAAACCATGCGCAAGACATTAAATTTTTTTTATGGGGTCCACCATATCAGAGATCATAAGATTGGACTAAAATTTGTAAATGAGTGGTAGAAGTTTTGGTGGATCGATGCCCCAGTAGGCTGGTGGCCATGCCAATCCCATGTTAGTAACCAACTCAGATGCCACATCACTACCACATGTACAGTAAGATGAGTTCCATGTCAAAGGGAGTCCACATCAGTACCTTGCTAGTGGAATAACAAGAAACTTTGCAGATGCCACGTGTCAGGACATGTATTGATGCCATGTCATCTAGTAATTGAAGAAGACATTCATACATAAGCTACCTCATATGTAACATCAACATAACAGATCTCAAAAATAAACTAAGTATCAAGACATCGTGAAGATAATGAAGGGGTGGAGAATCAAGAGTATGTGAAGTAATGAGAACAAACCCACATTGAGATGTCAAAAATTGGCTAAGTATGAAGAATCTATCAGATGGAGGAGGTTATGGATATAGAAAAGAGAATAATAGAGATGTCTTGCGAAGTGCACTGGGCCTTTAAAAAATGACTAAGTATGTGGAATTGGTCGGATGAAGTGAGATGTCAAAAATTGTCTAAGTATCAAGAATGAATTGGTTGAATGACAAACGAAGTTGATGAGTGAAGAATATAGATGTCTTGTGGAGTGAGGTAAGACTTCAAAAAATGACTACGTATGAAGAATTAGTCAGATGCGGTGAAACTTCAAAAAATGACTTAGTATGAGGAATCGGTTGAACGAGTGGTATAGACAAGTGAAAGATGGAGATGTTGCAGAATGCGCTGAATTGTGAGAAATCGTATAAGTATAGGTGCAAAATGAGTGTGGTGGAATGTGAAGGTGTATTTTGGAGGCCATGAAAGTTTGAAATAAATAAAAATAAATGCATGAGACCTGCAGTGAATGAGATCAACGACTAAGGTTAATCATAGATTTGATTGGACAGTGGCTATGACTTGAAGGTATGATCTATGTCATACTTGAATCAACTGTCGAGATCAATCTGAGGTCAATATTGAATGGTTGTTTCTCATTGTGGTTGCATGGAGTGTTTTTGTGGAAAGTAAACAAATTAATGGTCAAGATATAACCAAGGGATCTAATCCCACGACTATTGAGAGTTGAAGCTCATGTCATTTATTTTGATAACTAGTAAAAGAGATCAGTGGTGGAGATTTAATTCAGAGGAATATTCAACGACTGCTGAGTATTGAGTAGAATGTTGTGTGAAGAAGAGATCAATGAATGAGAATGGATAATGAATCAGATCCAATGGTTGATGAGAAATGAGGTTGTTTGTGTGTTGTATTAGACAGAGAATAAGAAAAGATCAATGGTCAATATAAAATCAAGGATAAATTGGGTGATTGTTGAGTGTCATGGTTCATGCTCTATCTAGAGAGTAGATGGTCTACGATGGAAGGAAATTTAAGACCCTGTTCGAAGGATATTTTTGCAGAACAATTCAAGGAGATTTAAAGGGAGTTGGATCCGACCCCATGAACATGATTTTATTTGTATGTGGACAAACTCTTGAGTACCTAGGATCGATATACATTACCATTCCATGAGTGTTTTGAATGTGTGGAAGTGGGAGAAGTGGATCATGTGAAGAGAAGCTCTGAGGATCTGAGGTCCCAGGACATCAAATAATGAAAGGAAGATAATGAAATTGTCTAAAGGTGGATGGGAGGTGCAAGGACAAAGAAACTTGTGAATATATGTAGATTGTGAATTGTGATAGAAAAGACAAAACAACAGACTTGTATAGGAGAAGGCTTGAAAGAAAGAGATAATATGGTATTGTCAAAATCTTGAAGAGATTGATATTTCTAGTAAAAATGGTATCTATAGGCAGTGATGAGTTGATGCTCAACTAAGGGGATTGGTGTCTCATGTAGGTGGGTTCCTGTGAAATTATAAGTTGTAGGTTGGTGCCTACAGGGAGAGCTGAGTTGGTGCTCAGTCAAGGGGATTGGTATCTCTTGTAGGTTGGTTCCTACAAACCTTATTGTAGAGTTGGTGATTAGGATAAGAGATTGACATCTCCTACAATTTCGTTCCTGCAATCATTGTAACAGTAGGTTGGTGCCTACAATATTTTATAAGGAATTTTTTTGTGGTTTTCTCCCATTTGGGTTTCCATGTTAAACCTTTGTGTAATGTGGATTATATGCTTGTCTGTACATTTCCCATTAACTGGTTATAATTAGTTAAGTGACAAATTGGTAAATATTGTAAGAAAATAAAAGTTAGTCTTATATTGATTCACCCCCCTCTCAGTATAAGTAAGTGTGCCAATAGATAGTTACTATGCATACCATGTGATTCATAGAGAGATGAAGGTTCTAGGAACACCACAAGAAAATGATTTATTAGAAATAAAGAACGAGACAATCTTGGAGCATGCAAGGAGTATAAGATTTCATGCAGGATTCCCCTTGTCGTTTTAGGTAGAAGTTGTGGATACTTTTGTTTACTTAATAAATAGAGGGACTTAAAGTTCCTTAGATAGTGGCATTCCAGAGGAGGCATGGACATGTAAAAGGGTAAATTAATCATTTATAATGACTTTCAGTTGTGAAGCATTTGTCCATATTGATAGAGAAAATAGAACAAAGCTTCAGGAAAAATCCAATACGTGTGATTTTATTGGATATGGAGTTAATGATTTTGGTTATCCCTTATGGGATTATGAAAATAAAAAAATCATTATGAGTAGAGATGTGGTATTCAGTGAGAAGGACATGTATAAAGATTAGTTTCAAATAAATAAATAGGAAAAGACAAACACAAAATACACAATACTTGATGAAATCACATAATATGAAATCCCACAGGTGCCATAAAATCAGAATGTTCAACAACAACAAAAACAACAAAATGTACCTCAAAATCCTACAAATTCTTAGAGAATATATACTTAGGTAAGTAGACCCCATGAACGGTATTTTCCTAGACATTGCTTATTTTTTACTGATTCTGGTGAACCAAAAAGATATGAAGAAGAAATGCAAGTAGAAACAAAAAAGAAGTGAGAAAAATGCATAAAAGAGGAGATGGAATCATTGGTACATAACCAAACTTGGGACTTGGTTTAGTTTCCTACAGATTAAAGAGCATTGCAAAATAAAAGGGTATACAGGTTGAAGGAAGAATATGGAGGAAAAAATAGGTACAAGGCCAAAATTTTCATAAAGGGGTTTACATAGAATAAAGGTATATATTTTGATGAAATATTTTCTCCTGTTGTTAAAATGACTTCAATTAGAACTATTTTAAGTCTAGTGGAAGTATAATACTTCCATATTGAAGATTTAGATGTAAATACAACTTTTCTCCATGGGGATTTGGAGGAAGAGATTTATATGAAGCATCCATAGGGGTATGAGGTCAAAGGGAAGGATAAATTAGTATGCAGGTTGAAGAAGAGCTTGTATGGACTGAAGAAAGATCCAAGGTAGTGGTATTTTAAATTTGATAGGTTTATGGAAAAACAAGGTTATATTAGATGTTATTATGACCACTGTGTTTATTTTAAAAGACTAGATAATGGAAGTTATATTATCGTGTTATTGTATGTAGATGACATGCTTGTTGTAGGTCTAACATGTAGGATATAAATGTTCTCAAAATAAAATTAGCTAATCCAATTTTTATGAAGGATTTGGGTGTTGCAAAGAAAATCCTTGGTATGAGGATACAAAGATATAGGAAAAATTGTTGATTAACATTGTCTCAGACTGAGTACATAGAGAAGGCTTTGGAAATATTTAAAAACCAGGATGCAAAACTAGTTATTACCTCTTTGGTTGACCATTTCAAATTGACCAAGGAGATGTGTCCCAAGGAACAAGAACAAATCGACTACATATCCAAGGTTCCATACTCATTGGCAGTTAGCATCTTGATGTATGTGATGGTGTTCACAAGGCCAGATATTGCACAATCAATGGGAGTTGTGAGCAAGTATATGAACAATCCAAGTAAAGATCATTGGAAGAAAATAAAGTGGATTCATAGGTATTTGAGAGGTACTACTACTTGGGCATTATATTTTGGAGGTTCAAACACTAATTTACAAGGATACGTTGATTTAAACATGGCAGGTGATAAAGATAGTAGAAGGTGCACCACAGGGTATGTTTTTGTTGTAGGTGGAACAACAATAAGTTGGATTTTGAAACTATAAAGGGTTATTTCACTTTCAATAACAAAAGAAGATTATGTTGTTTCTAAAAAGTATACGAAATAGATGATTTGGTTATACAGGTTTATGGAAGAATAGGGAAAGAAGAAAGAGAATAACATATTGTACCGTTGCAACCAGAGTCCCATTCAACTTGCAAAGAACTCATCCTTCCATTCTAGGAATATATATATATATATATCATGTACCATTTCATACGATCAATTTTATAAGATGGACAGTTGAAGCTAGAGAAGATATACACTAGCCAGAATCCTGCAAACATGTTAACGAAGGTAGTAACCAGGGAGAAACTGAGTTCTTGCTCAGTTT
>JASDQU010096864.1:0-13165 GCA_032191745.1 Picea mariana | reverse complement strand
ATATATATATATATATATATATATATATATATATATATATATATATTATTGTAACAATGAGAGTGATATAGTGGGTTTGAGAGAGGAGACCATGAGAGTGTGAATAGGAGGATGTAGTCGATGTGCTGCAGGTGTTATATCTTCCTTTTACTGGATGAAATAAAGGAAGGATTGACTATTTCTCCATGGATGTATCCCATATTGGGTGAACTAATTATATATGTGTCTCTCTTCTATTGTGTTCCTCTATGTTTTAGTTCTACATTCATTTTGATTTATTATTATTGTTATTGCTTTGTGATCCTATTCCTAAAAAATGGTATCAAATTCAAAGGTCTATTTGGATGATAAACTCACAGAAAAAGAGAGTTCCTAGTTCAAGTGGGAGCAATGGTGGATGGAAGAAATTTTAGGGTCGAGAAGTTTAATGGAAATAACTACTTGCTATGGAAGATGCAAATGGAGGAGGTGGAATAGAAAAGAAGACGACCACTTTGAAGGATGAAGAATGGGAGGTTCTTGATACAAAGGCACTAGGAACAATACGGTTGTACATGGTAACATCAATGGCTTTCAACATTTCAAAAGAAAATACAACAAAGTACTTGATGAAAATGCATTGGCTAGTCTATATGAAAAACCCTTAGCCTCCAAAAAGGTATTTCTTATGAAATGTTTATTTAATATGAAGATGCCAAAAGGCGGGTATATTGGTGATCATTTAAATGAGTTTAACACAATCACCAATCAATTAAGTTTTGTAGGAGTAAATTTTGATGATGAGATTAGGGATATTTTGATTTTATGCTCATTGCCAAAAAGATGGAATGGCTTGGTCATGGTTGTGAGTAATTTTGCCTTTGGTTCAAACACTTTAAAGTTTGATGATGTTGTTAGTGTTATCTTTAGTGAGGAAATGCAAGGAAAAATCATAGGTGAAACATCAGGTAATGATTTGACCATGGAGAACATGGGAATACAAAGGGAGAGAGGAAAGAGCATAGGTAATTGTGGGAAGTCTAATAAGTGTAGGATAAATCCAAAGGGAAGCTAGAGTGTTGTCATTATGGGAAGAAAATGACATCTGAAAAATATTGTTGGTCTTGGAAAGGAAAACAAGGAGATGGACAAGAGGAGAATAATTAGGAAGTAAATGTAGTAGGTGATGCATTGCAATATGGATTAATCCTTTCATTAGATAATATCACTCTTTTTAGGTGGTAGATGTAGGGGATTCATTTCATGCCACACCCCATAGGAAACATTTTCAAGATTGTTTTCAAGTTGATTTTTGACAGGTTTATTTCAGCGATGATAAACCATGTAAAATTTTTGGAAAGGGTAAGATACAGATAAAATCACATAATGAAAACCAATGGTTGTTGAAGGAGGTGAAGTGTGTTTGTGATTTGAGAATAAATCTAGTTTTTCTAGGGAATTTGGTAAGTCAAGGCTGTACATTTACATTCAAAAACAATTCATGGAAAGTCACTAAAGGATCACTGATAATAGAAAAAGGAAAGAAGGTAGGTACATTGTATTTATGGACTAGTAATGTCAACTCTTCTATTTCTTTAGTTTCTATAGGAGTAGATACAACATTGTGGCATCATAGGATTGGGCACATGAGTGCGAAGGGGATGCATATTCTCTACTTAAAGAAATTGTTGCCATATTTGAAGCAGGTTGATTTGGATTTTTGTAAGCATTGGGTTTATGGAAAACAAAAGAGAGTCATATTTATTAGAGTTGGGAAGGAAAATAATAGTGAAAAGTTAGATMTYRTGAATAAAAATGTATGGGAAYTGGCTTAGGTATCAYCTCTTGGGAACTCTTATTATTATTTTACTTTTATTGATGATACACCTAGGAAAACTTGGGTTTATTGAATTAAAAAAGAATATAATTTTTTTATACTTTTAAGAAATGGAAATGTTTGGTCAATAATGAGACAAGAAATAAGTTGAAGTGTCTCAAATCGGATAATGGAAGTGAACACTACAACAATTATTTTGATAGCTTCAGTTCTAAGACTTTTGTCAACAATGGTATTTTGGTGATATTCTTTTGGATTCATATCACCAAAAGTTTGATAGTTATTTTTTATACCATGGGATTCATAGAGAAAGTATGGTTTTGGGAATTCCACAATAATATTGTGTGTCATAAACAATGAATGAGACAATCATGGAGCATGCAAGGAGTATAATATTGCATGCAAGATTTCTCTTATAGTTTTGGGAAAAAGCTATGGACAATGTTATTTGTTTAATAAATATAGGGCCTTCAAGTTCCTTGCATGGTGGCATTCTAGAGGAGGCATGGATAAGTAAAAAGGTAAAATATTCATTTCTGAGGACTGTCAGTTGTGAAGCATTTGTCCATATTGGTAGACAAAATATAACAAAGATTGAGGCAAAATCTAAGAAGTGTACTTTTATTAGATATGGAGATAATGATTTTTGTTATCACTTATGGGACTATGAAAATGATAAAATCATTAGGAGTAGATATGTGGTATTTAATGAGAATTTCATGTATAAATATTAGTTGCAACGAAAAAAAATGGAAAATGAAAACATAGAATACACAGTGCTTGATGAAATCACAAAAGATTATGAAATTCCATAGGTGCCAGAAAATCAAAATGTTCAACAAAAACAATAACAATAGGTACCTCAAACTCCTGCAAGTGTTGTTACAATATCTACTAGGGTATGTGGACCCCCTAAACAATACTCTCATTCACTATATGATTTATTGTTGATTGATTCTGGTGAACTAGAAAGATATGAAGAAGCAATGCAGGTAGAAACCAAAAAGAAGTTGGACAAAAGAATGAAAGAGGAGATGGACTCCTTGGTACATAATCATACTTGGGACTTGTTTCAAATGAATGTAGGTAAAATAACATTGTAGAATAAATGGGTATATAGGTTGAAGGAAGAAGATGGAGGAAAAACGAGGTACACGGAAAGAATTGTTGTAAAGTATTTTGAATGGAATAAAGGTATGGATTTTGATGAAATATTTTCTTTTGTTGTTAAAATGACTTCAATCAGAACTATTTTAATTCTAGTGGAAGTAGAATATTTGTATCTTGAGGATTTAGATGTAAATACAACTTTTCTCAATGGGGATTTGGAGGAAGAGATGTATATGCAACAACCATATGGGTATGAGGTCAAAGGGAAGGAGAAATTAGTATCCAAGTTGAAGAAGAGTGTGTATGGCTTAAAGCAAGCTCCAAGGAAGTGGTATTTTAAATTTGATAGGTTTATGATAGAATAAGGTTATAGTAGATGACATTCTGACCATTGTGTTTAGTTTAAGAAATTAGATAATGACAATTGTATTATCTTGTTATTGTATGTAGATGACATTCTTGTTGCAGGGTCTAACATGAAGGATATAAATGTTGTCAAAATAAAATTAGCTAATTCATTTGCGATGAAGGATTTGAGTGATACAAAGAAACTACTTGGTATGAGAATAACAAGAGACACAAAAAAGTACAAATTAAAATTGTCTCAAAGTTAGTACATAGAGAAGGTGTTGGAAATATTTAAAATGCAGGATGTAAAACCTGTTAGTACACCTTTGGCTAGTCATTTCAAATTGACTAAGGAGATGTGTCCCAATACATAGGAGAAACTATACTACATGTCCAAGGTTCCATACTCATCGACAATTGGGAGCTTGATGTATGCGATGGTGGGCTCAAGGCCATATATTTCACATGCAGTGGGATTTGTAAGCATGTATATGAACAATCCAAGTAAAGAGCATTGGAAGGCCGTAAAGTGGATTCTCAGGTATTTGATAGGTACTACTACTTAGACATTATGGTTTGAAGGTTCAAACACTACTCTACATGGATATGTTGATTCATGCATGACATGTGATATAGATAAGATGGGGAGTACCACACAGTATTGTTTTGCTGTAGGTGGAACAACAATATGTTGGATTTCAAAACTGCAAAAAGGTTGTTGCATTTTCAACAATGGAAGAAAAGTATGTTGTCGATACACAGGTTGTGAAGAGATGATGTGAAGAGATAGAATCACCAAGTACAAATGACACAGGTATGTTCGACTAGAAAAGTAAAAAAAAAAATAGATGGCTGACTCAATCTTAAACTTCCCTTAAATATATAACATGACACAATGGTGACTTGGCAACAAGACTTAATATCTAGATGAATATAATGCAACAATGCAAGAGGCATTGAAGCTCTCTCCATGATGACTGAAAGAGTAACCAACCAGAGGAATATTTGTGACTCATATTACTAGGATGACTCCTAGCAAAGCTAAAAATCAACTGTAAGACTTAAACATGTGCCATTTTCAAGGGAGACTCGACTGATGCTTCCATTTCATGAATAGATCAATGGAAAGAAAACCCACTCTTTTTTTTGTTTTCTTTGTTTTTAGTGTCTCCTTCATGTTTAAACTATCACAAAAGAGAGATAAAAGTATGCTTGGTAGTTTCCTCTTCATTCATCTTTAACGATCCCGAAAAAGAGTTAAAAGAATATTCATGATCTTGTATTTTTCGGTTTTTTTAACTAGTCCAAAAAATAGGTAAAAGTGTACTCATAATATTTTTTTTTGTGTCTTTTAGCGAATCTGAAAAAGAGAGAAAAGTTTAATCGATAGTTCCTTTTTTGTGTACTTTAATGAGTCCAAAAAAGAGATAGAATTTTAATATACAATGTCTTTTTCGTTTCCTTTAACGAGTCTGAAAAAAAAGAGATAAAAGTGTACTCGCCTGGAGAGAATGAGTGGCTCAACATCATGCTCCTATATTCCAAGTGCATGGAACCAACCTAGGAAAAATGAATGCCAATGGTACTGGAAAATGAGACCCACTCTTAGTAGTTTTTATGTCCATGGGCAGGTGGATGTAAAACGAAGGCCAAATAATGCAAAAGGTGGATGGTAAAAGGATACAACAATATTGGTAACCATGATTTGGACAAACAACAGTGCAACAATGGGGTAAACGACTCAAGCAACAAATGCATAGGTGACCATTAAGAAACATGAAAATTTTGGGAATACCCTCAGGATATGGACAAAATATAGATGAAGAGAGGAAAATGACTCTCAACATCAGGTCATGGAAGGACTATAGGAGGGTTCCTAGGCCTACGAGAAATCATAACATGGGCACCGAATGGAAATCCTAGTGCCAACTAGGGTGCCCACAGAAGGTAGGCACTATCAAACAAGTTATGACGTGAAAAAATGGAGTGGTTAATGTTTCCACTTTATGTGATCAAACCTAAGGAACAATGGACACAAAATGGATGGTTAATAATTCAAATCATGGATGGAGGGAAAACCCTATCCCTATATGGAAATTTTAATACCACATCCCTCAATTTCAGTGAAAGTCTTCATTTCCATAAAAGAAAATTCCCTATTATCTTGTCAACACATGTAAACTAGATGCTAGGGTCAATTTTAATTAAAAATGGAATAAAAATAAAAATAAGCTCATTAAATAAATAAATAACTAGAAGCCACTGACTTTCTCTCAATGTGAAAAATGATTTTTATCACCCAAATTCTTATAAAAGGAAACTTACCATGGAAAAATATCATTTTTCATTTGCAAAGAGAGGTGAGTGGAGAGTTGTGGAGAAAAACCATCTTCCAGGTGTAGGCTTCAACATATCACTGTGGGATATTTATTCAATTGATTTGTAGTTCATCTAAACTAGGTAAGGTATGATAATCCTTACTTCAGTTTTCCTGTCATTGCTTTTGATATTTCCAAGGGTAATTTGTGTCAAAATGGCTCGAAATCTTTGGCAACATGGGGTGTCGCTCGATGCACAAGGGAATCAAGTGGCATATCACTCAATTCCTATGCGACATCCAATTATGTGTCATGTGATTCCTTTGTGGCATCACATTACCCCCAAGGTATGAAAGGAATATGAGTAGTACACGGCCATGAGATTTGGGATTGTGACTAATGGGATGATTTTTTATGTTAGGTGTACAAGAGAAAACAATCATGATTGAGCTGAAGGAAAGGGATCATGAGGAAGATGATTTTTCCTCCCAAGGAGATACCCCTATGCTAGAATCTCTTTGTGATAGTGGAATGTTGAATTTTTTCTATTGTCCATTGTTTGGTTCACACAAGTACATACTAAACAAGCTAGTTGAGTACTGGAATCTAGACCATGAATGTTTCATTGTAGAGGGAAATGTTCTCTACCTTGAGATTGATGACATTTACTTCTGTACCAAATTGTCATGGAAGGAGGTACCATGGAGGGTTGATATTTCACTTGGATAAGATGATAATTCCACCATGGATTACATAGATCCCAATCCGGGTCATGACGAATGAGTGGAAATATCCCAATATGGGATATCATCGAGTTTCCCTTAAAAGCCATTTTATTCAGTATAAATTGAGCAACGAGACAATGCCACATCCCAAAATAAACAGAAATATGTAGGTGGCACTGATGTGCCTGGAACCTACCATCTTAAACTGGTGTGAGGGTGTACTTACCAATATGAAAATTCAGTTGACCTAGTGCAAGACCAAGTGACAAAATTAGTTTTATTATGGTTCTAATCTAGTGACCTTATTCATAGGAAGGTTACCTTAGCTAAGGACCCATATAGTGATGGGAAACTTGGTTCCGCAAGACCCAATAATGATTCTATAGGTGGAACACATGGGAAGAGTATCGAGGGGAAGGATCGAGGATCGCTATGAACTTGGCATCGAATCATACTAGCACTATAAAATATTAGGTATAAAGGACTTCACATAGGAAAGAATCAACTTTATATAGGATAGGGAGCTTCTTCTCCCTCAGGGAAAGGCATGGGGACCTATTGGTAAGTATATTTTTGGATTTTATATATTTAAATATTTTATTTTTATTTTTGAGACATAATTTTTTTTGTGGGTGCAATACGACTGACATGAATTTTGGTTTTTCATAGATGTGGGACCGATGCATCTACAAAGGATGGGTCTGAGCCCATCACTGGAGAAACAATGAGAAATAATTAGAGGGAGTGGGAGATGATGACTGTGGGGAGCTCCACCATGTGCAATGTAAATTGGAGGGGATGAATATGGGGGTCCCTCCCCTATCGATGGATGAGATTCCACCACACCTGTAACGACACACTGAAGGCGTATACCACCCCTTTTAATGAATTCTTAAGAAGGTGGCTTGGAAAGTATTATGCTACCATGAAAGTCATAACCAGGATGACTAGATGATAATATCCTCATTTTTGTACTAGATGCAATAATTATCTGGTCAACACTATTTGTATCAAGAGGCCAACAGAGCTGCAATTTTATATATGCACCTCATTTTGAAGGATGTCACATGATTTTTGATATATATATATATGTGTGTGTGTGTGTGTGTGTGTGTGTGTGTGTGTGTGTGTGTGTGTGTGTGTGTGTGTGTGTGTGTGTGTGTGTGTGTGTGCTTGTTCTGGATGCTACTTATGAATATCTAATGATGTTTTTTTCAACCATGTTTACGTACATGCATGATAGATGAATTAACTAATGAGACAAATTCCATTCTAACACATAATGAACCAACAAATCAGGCAACATAATATACCCTCTTAGAACATCACAATATTTGATATACTCAAAGTAGCATTCAAGAAGATAAACCCTCAAATACTTACGTGGCAATGCGAGATGTTTGACATTATAGGCATGATTCAACTGTGAGACCACAAGTTGAGAGTTCAACCTAACAAATAAATGACGGATGCCAAGGGAGAGATCCTTGGAAAAAAGTTAAATGAAAACACTATATTCCATGATATTATTGGTTGCAGGATAAAGGTAGATTCCCCTTGAATTCACTAGCTCATTAGTGGGCGAGAAGATCACCTAGGAAACGAAAGATATATTTCTGGTACTATGACTAGCACCATCAACATATCCAACGTAGATTGAGGTGGACATTGACATCTAAAAATGATTTTAGGTACCTAACCTCCCTAACCCCTCAAGTAGGCAGAATGATATGTTTTCTATTTAATAAAGGATGATATTAGTAAATAAGGCCTATATAATAATGTGAACAAGTCAAATGTAAGAAGACTTAATAGAATCTTCCACTTCTAGAGAGATCTTCCTCTAGAATGTTCTTTAGAAGATAGTATTAGTATAAATTGAAGTATAAGATATGCGAAATCCATGTCTTGATAATTATTGTAATAGAGCCATGTTGTGCTATAGGTTCCCCCCTTGAAGAGGAAAGTGAACTTGCACATGATTATTCTCAACAATAAAATTAGGACATGCATGCATATCAAATTTCAAGATAAGTGGAAATAATCATTATGCCACAAGAAATGGAGCTTTATTTCCCAAAGTCCCCCTTACCTCCCATTGACACTCTCATTATTAGATAGAGAAGATCCATTATGAGTGACAATATGGGTCATAATAAGCATGGTGGGATAATCCAATGTTTCTAGGGGTATTTTTTGTTATTCAATCTTATTGTGGGCGCATCGAAGCTTGTAGATACTTTCCTTGTTCAAAGCCAAGTATACAGAATGGAAGTTGCAATTTTATAGAGGAAATTTCATTGGAGGTTAAGTTGTTAAACCTTTCCGAGATTGATGGAATTTACGAGAGTTCAGAGGTGTTGCGGTATAACCTTCCATTAGTGGATTTCTTTGAGCATTTGAGGTTTTTTAAGTGGAGGTTTCAAAACATGTCTCACAACTTGCATGCTCTATTTGAACTCATAAATATTGATATAATTCATGATAGTGTATAGGACATTGGGATATATCCTTCGATCACTAGCTTTCTTTTCAAATTTGAGGTATTCTTAGTGGAGGTCACAAAAACTGTTTCACAACTTACATGTTTTTTCTATGAACTTGTTAAGAATTGGAAATTTTGACAATTTTATTTCATTTACTCTTGTCACTCTGAGGGTTTTTCATGTCATACTCATAATAAAGACAATGTTTTGAGCCTATTTTATATTATCATGGATGGACTTTTTCATAATAGTTATTTTCTCCTCGTGACACTATATATATACACACGATTATAAGTAGGATGCTGCATCAAACAGAGGGAATTCAAGCAACAATTTTTCACCTTAATAGCAACATGTCTTCTCAACTTGAATCTTTGATGGATAGAAATGTAGAATTGGAGGCAAGAGTGGTATTACACGGTATCCAAATTGAAAATCTTACATAAAAAAATAATATGCATTTGCAAATTATTTCATATACTAACATAAGCCCTTATTCTAGGATTTATCCTCCTCAAGCTTTAATTGGATCTCTCAGAGAAGTAGTAATAGTGGAAGACACAATCCAATAGATGTAGAGAGATATAGAAATTGATGAAGCATCCTTGAAATGCAAACTAGAGGACAAGAAGGAAGCCCACARTARGCATGTTTTTAATTAGATTATCCAAGTTTATATGTTTTTCAAATCAAATCTTTTGTTAGTCTAGTTTATTAAAATCCATAGTAGTAGGGTATCTAGTTTTTAGAAGAAACATGTAAGAGAAATGTTCGATGTAGGTAGAAAATTTTCATTTTTAGAAATTTTTGATTTTTAGAATAAATTATATTAACTCTTTGTATGATACTTTCTTTTAATACAATTTCTATACATTTCAGTTTTAAAAAACAAACTTTTGGACCTTACCCAAAGAGCTAGGGCGTCCTTATAAAATTTGGGAAGAAGCATTAAAAAGTTGTCTAGAGTTGACAGTTTGTGTAAGGTATTATTATTATTGTCTTAGGTATTTCTTATCATAAAGCATGTGAGAAGTCATTGATTGTTACTATAAGTACTAAATGGAAATAAATTTTAATTTTTTAAGTTCAAATATCAAGAGAGGTCATAAGATGAAATTGGAGTTTGTATGGGATATTGGAATCAACATTTGAGGAGGATCAAAAGTTAAAAAAATGGTATTTTTGGATGCTCCCTTGGGGGGAGGTATGGATAGAGTTTTACTAGATCTCAGGTTTTCCAAGTTGGATTATTAGACATGGCTTGATATGAAGAAGACATGAATTATTTTAAAGACTCATAGAGTGAGTGAGAAATTATTGTGTCCCATGGTATACTTAATAGCCATAAATATATAGGTAAGAATGAAAAGCACAAATCTATTTCTCTTGAGGCTTTAATCCTATCTCCTACACTACTACATATTGAAAATTTTGCGATGACCACTTGCGACGAAAGTACTTTTTCGTCACAACATGCAAGAGAAAAAGTTCAATTTTTTAAAATCCACCCCGTATTTGTCACAATCTTGACGCATGTAATTTGACCAAATTATTATGGTCAATGTTTGTCGCAAGAGAGACGAGTGTACTTTGTCCGTTGCAAGAGCGACGTATGACCTAACCTTAAAATTGACCGTTAAAAATGACCTAAAATAAATAGGTAAAAAAATAAATATTTTTAGGCCATTGTCATTGCAAGTGTGATGATAGTGACCTAAAATTAGACTATAAATATTTGACAATTTAAAGATGTTGCGACAATCTTGCTATAACAAAGACGGTTCCGAAAGTGTATTTTTGTGCGGAAGAATGTCGCAAAATGTTGTTAGAGGTGGGGAAAAAAGTAAAGTGGGTGAAAAGGGTGATGGTAGATGTTATTGCCCTTGTAAAAAATGTTGCCTCAAACGTCCCATAAGAATTTTAATAATAACAACTACAAAACATTGTAGGAGATATGGTCACATTGATGGCGGATTGAATGAATATTGTCTCGTGGTAATTAGCTATATATTCATTATCTTTTTTTATTTTGTCAATTTTATATAAAATTATATATATGTATATATATTGTTTGAATGTTTTTTATAGTATACATTAATTTTGCATGATTGTTTGTAATTATAAAGTTAGAGTTGCCCTCTAACTTTCCACAGAATATTGCACCAAGTATTAGTAGAAATGATGTTGTACAAGCTGAGGAACATCATCATGACCAAGCAAATGAGGATCCGATGGAAGAAGATGATGGGAAAAATCAAGTTAATGATCCCATGGAAGAAGATGATGGGACAAATCAAATTATCCAAGATTTGTTTTTGCAACCAGATGAGGATGAGGAAAATGTTGGTATTTATGATGAACCTCTATTAGAAAAGGCAAATAAACGAATTTATGAAGGATCAAGAGAAAATCTTCTCTCCGCTACATTGCTGGTAGTGAACTTAAAGGTTATGAATAATTTGTCAAACACTTGTATGACATAGATATTAAGGTATGTAATATGTTTCATCTCATATTATACATAAATGTTGATTTTGTTTTTATTTTTTTTAGTGTTAATTAATGTGTAAAATAAGAATGCAATTTTTATGATTAATATTCTTACATTAACTAGTTGTTTTTTATGTTGTAGATTGTTAGGTGAATTTTTGTTACCATCATCAAATATTTTACCTCGCACATATCGAGGTTTGCATGCCATTATGAAAGACATTGGAATGGATTATCAAACTATAGATGCATGTCCTAATGACCATATTATATATTATGGACAACATGCTTTGAAAACCGAATGTCTACAATGTCTTATCAGTAGATATCAAACCTATCAAGTAACCAAAAGGGTGCCTCGAAAGGTTCTTCGTCATATTCCCATAATTCCATGTTTGTAGCGATTGTTCAGGTGTGAAAGCATAGCACAATTTATGGATTACCATGCATGTAACAGAAGTGGAGATGGTGTTCTTCGAATGCCTGCCAATGGTTCTGCATTTAGGGAAATTGAGGAAAAATGGGCAGATTTCAAAGATGAACATCGTTATGTTAGGATTTCATTGGCAGCTGGCGGTGTTAATCCATTTGAAGAGCTTAGGTCTATTTACTTAGTCTGACCTATTTTTGTTATCAACAATAAAATTCCTCCTTGGATGTCAATAAAGAGGAAGCACATAATGTTGACAATGATTGTTCCAGGTATTTGTTTACATTAATTTTTTGAATTTAACATTTTCATTTGTTTCAATTTTTGCATAATATCTTTTGTTTATTTATTTAATTATATATGTTACATGATATCATTCCTTTAGTAATTATGTGTAATTTCAAACAATTAGGTAAGTACCAGGTTAAATATATGAATGTATATATCGAGCCTCTTATCAACAAGCTACTAAAGTTATGGGTTGGCATCACAATGTATGACATATGTAAACCAATTGGGGAGAATAAATTTAAATTCTGTGGAATACTTTTATGGACAATTCATGATGCCCCTGGACTAACACATTTTTTTGGTATGTATAAGCATTCTAATATTGCTCTTTAATACTATATAATATTTTAATGTTATCATGGTGCATGTTTACTTTTTAAATAATCGCATCGTATAATTGACATTAATCCATTTGTTGCAGGTCGTCAAACAAAGGGTAAATTTGCATGTCTAGTTTGTGGCCCTAAGATGAAGTATCGTCATTCAAAAAGCTTAGGAAAGATGGTGTTTGATGAGTATAGGCACATTCTTCCTAAGAACCATAGGTATCGTACTACTGAAAAACATCTTTTCAATGGGAAAGAAGAGACTGGTTTAAAACCACGAATAATGACACCTCACCTATGGAGGTTGGAATATAATAGAAATTGTCAAGGTACTCAATTTCATAATGTATCATAGATAATGTAATGTTTTGAATGCTTAATTTAATCATTGAATTTATTTTACCGTATTTGATAATTATTTTTGTGATTTCTTTTATGCTTCATAAAGGCCACAATCATCATGAAGGTAATAATGGGCTTCCACGAGGAATGAAATCTTATCCCGCTCAATTCATGAGGTTTCCCTACTATGAGGAGCTAAAAATAGATCATCTGTTTGATACAATGCATATCGGGAAGAATGTGACTGAAACGTTATGGCGAATCATAGATGGTAGGAGGGACAAAGAAAAAATTGTCAAAATTTGTACTGACATTCAGGAAGCCAATCATGCAATGCGAAGTGTGATTCGATATTCAAATAGATCAGATGGAATACTAGACTGAAATAACCTTCCATGGTTATTAACATATCAACAAAGCAATGATGTAAAAGAGGTCATTCAAAGAATTAAATTTCCCATGGGTTTTGCTTCAAACATAAAA